>JAJHSJ010001226.1:0-42043 GCA_021015155.1 Magnolia officinalis | reverse complement strand
AAAAAAAAAAAAAAAAAAAAAAAAAAAAAAAAAAAAAAAAAAAAAAACAAGGCTCTGATGGGCCACATGGTGTAATGGACCATGAAATCTTAGATATTTTCGAGGCATGGTCCATTATAATGTCACCATCACATCAAAAGCCAGAATGGGCCCTACTCGTTCTGTGGTCAAGGATTATGCAATTATTCCTCGTCCTAATTTAGGAAGATTCCTGACGTAGGCCATGACCATATTTAAGGAAACGCATGGTGGTGACATTCCATCTATGACTAACTTAAGCAGTACACTTTATTAAAGGGCACGTTCCATTTCCTCACTATAGTTAGCTATGGTGGAGCCCACTCCTCCATTGCACCTCTCTAAAGCAAATGCCATGTATGATACTCTCTTTATGGTAAGCGAAATCGACCGGTGATCCGAATTCTGGTACACTTGTGGCCCACGTAGTGATTAGATCGGCCTCCTGATTTTTCATACATAGAATTTCTATTGGTTATAACTTGATGACTGGCTCAGATCTTGCCACGTATGCTTCGCTCCCATTTTTGAGTGGAGCTCACCTTTGGAGGGGTACTATTTGCATGCTAGCGCTCTCTCTTTTTCTACTCGTTTTGCGGTCCATCCATGCAAAACTTGCGGCTCAGGGACACATCAACACGGTGAATGATTTACATCGATAAACAAAAGCCCGAGTCCCGACTGCTTTCTATTTCGACGTTCGTGTATATCTACGTACAAAACGTTCAAACCATCTAAAAAGCAATACCCTTTTTTGCCATGCAAACCAGAATCTACATGGACTAGATGAGGTCGCATCCAGTACTGCAAAGTTTTTTGGATTTAGCTTTACCTACAGCGAGGTGTGTGGAGCCCACAGCGATGTGTGCATGACATCCAATACGTCTATCGTGTGTGCCCTTTCGTGTTCTCCTTGGACCCCAAAAATCAAGCAGGTCGAAAACCCACATGGGCCACACCAAAGGGAATTGTTGGGAAGGGGCACCGGCATTTTTTAAAATTTTCCAAATTGTGTGTGGGGTCCATATATAGTCTGGTGGCTATGCATGCAATCCTTCCACGGTGGACTTCACATAATGTTGTAGGTTAGGCTTAACCTACAAAGCTTTGCAGTGGATGTGGACATTTTTTAAAAATAAGAACGACAAGAAATGATGTGTCCTTCCGCAATATTTTGTCTATGGGTGGTGATTGTGACTTTTATGGGCGTTTGGATTGTTAGTTACCTTGGATAAGTTACTTATGACATAATTTATCTTGATTTCTACTTATTCATGGGATAAGTATGTTTGATAATTAGCATACTTATCAATCAAAAAGTAGAAAAGCATGTTTGGTATCCAACATCATAATTAAGCAATTCTCCTTCTTTTCTTTTCTTTTTTTTCCAAAAAAACTTGGTTCCATTGATGAAGAAATTTACAAAGAAAACAATTTCGGGAAGGAAAACGGGCCTAGGCGCCCGCCCCCCCTATCATATCAAAAAACAAGGAAGCCTAACTACAACTCCTAATGGCACTGAGCCTAGCTTTATCTGATAGGAAACACCCCATAACCGACCGTGGGAGGGCAATGACGTCGGTGAAAATTTTTCCATGTGGCCCCGGCTGCCCTCTTTCGCCAGACCATCCGCCGCTCCATTTACTTCTCTGAGAACAAGGGAAACACGGAAGGAGCCCCAGCCGTTGAGCTTCTTAATCCTAGAAACCCAATATTTCCATTTCCAGGCGTAGGAGGACTTCCCCTGGATACAATCTACCACCCACTCAGAGTCAGATTCAATAAGAACATTCCCTGCACCACAAGCCAGACAGAATCTCATCCCATCAAAGACTACCCGAAGCTCTGCACCGTTATTGGAAGAGTGCCCGTACCAACTGATAAAGGCAAAGATTAGATTGTCGCTGTGGTCCCTGCAAATATCCCCACCACCAGCAGGCCCAGGATTAGAGACGATTGATCCATCAACATTTAATTTCCACCAACCCTCTCTCGGCTTGATCCATTTAACAATATAGAATCCTAGGGAGGGGCAGCCCTAACGACACGGGCGAGTGGTAGTAGGCATGTGGAAGCTCTCCATCAGATGAAGGGGTGGAGGAAACGACAGAAAACACGACACTAACCACCACTTGATTCTGTTGAACACCCCTTGCCCTGAAATGCCATGACCGTCGAACCTTGCCCCATTCCTAGCTTTCCAGACTTCCCACACCAGGAAAGCTGGGGCTAAGCGGAGAACGGAGGGCATATGCCGGAGGGGAAGATCCCGCTGCCACCACCAAATGAGACACCCCGAACCGTGAGGTGAGAGGTCAAGGACACCCCGAAATAATTGGCCAGATTACTCCAGCACTTCACCGCCAACTGACCAACCAGAAATAGATGGGACGCCGATTCCACGTCCGAGAGAAACTCCGGGCCACACCCACAACATTCACACTTAGAGGAGATGGAAATCCCTTTCTTCTAGATGCCTAGGTCGATAGGTAAAGCGTCCTGCAGCAGCCTCAAAAGAAACACCGAGATTTTAGGGGGAATGTTGGGATGCCACATCTTCCCCGCCCAGGGAATTTTTTGGCTACTCTCTCTGGCCACTTCCCAGGCAGACTTCATGGAGAAAATGTCGACGGGATCGCAAGGCCACACCTAAGAATCATCAACATCCGAGGTGCATATACCTCGGTGAAGAATGTGCTCCTGGATCCAATTAGGAAGGTCGAAAGGAGCCCCCACTATCAGCCCATCCTCCCCAATGAAACCTGAGACCTTCAGGTCCAGCTTATCCGGTGGGATGTCCAGGGAGGGCAACAAACCCAAAGGACCCAGCCCGGACCAGTCAGTTGTCCACATGTTGCAGTCTTCACGCCCCACTTCCCATTAGACATTGCCGTCCAAAATGGGGAAAAGCCTCACCAGCACCTTCCAAATCGGTGAGGCATCAACGGGTATACTCGTCGGGGAGTTGGATGTGCCATTTCAATCGCATTTGGAAAGAACAAAGCTCGCCCAAAGATTGTGCCTTCCTTCCCATACCTAACACCCCACACCAATTTCATGTGGAGCGCCTTCATGAGGTCCTTCATCTTCCTTATACCCAGCCCACCCTCTTCCTTGGGGAAGCAAATGCTACTCCATTTCTCCCAATGAAGTTTCCTCACACCTTCTCACCAACCCCAAAAGAAGTTAGCAAACAAGCCCTCCAAATATTTTAGGACCTTCTTGGGAACGACTATGGCTGCTAATGTATGAACAGGGATCCCGCTGAGGACATATGCTATTAACGCCGATCTGCAGGCTTGAGAGAGGATTCTAGAGCTCCATCCCTGAATTTGGCCACCATTTTGTCTATCGGGGGAGAAAACTAACTACACTTTATCCTCCCTTTCACCACCGGGACCCCCAGGTAGGAGAACACTGCAGTCGATCTGCGAAAGCCGAAGTAGCGCTCTAAGCATCTGATTCTAGCCACAAAAAGCTTGGGGAATAGTAAAAGGCGCTCTTCCGCTGGTTAAATTTTTTGCCTGAAGCGGCCTAGTAATTACCAATGAATGATTTCACCGCTTCAATGGAATTCCGAGACCCATTAAGGAACAACACTGTGTCATCAGCATAGAGCCGATGGGAGACCTGTAAACACCCTTGCTTCAGCTTGAACGATTAACACAGCCCACTCGAGACCAGCCTGGAAATCCCCCTGCTGAATACTTCAATTATAAGGATGAAAAGGCTAGGCGAGAGAGGATCACCCTGTCTCAATCCCTTGCTAGACTTGAAGAAGCCACAACTCTCCCTATTAACAAGAACGGAAAACCAGTTGTTGTTCCAACAAGCTTCCACCAATTTCACCCATCTAGAACTGAAACCAAATTTCAGCAGGACCCCTTTCAGAAAACACCACTCCACCTTGTCGTATGCCTTCTCCATATCAAGATTCACAACCAAATTTCCGCCCCAAACTTTCCGGTCGATGTCTCTAAATAATTCTTGACTCAAAGCTATGTTTTCCGCAATGGAACGGCCCTTAACAAATGCCCCTTGCTCAGCGGAAATCAGCTTAGGGAGGAGGGTACCCAGCCTGTCCATAATGACTTTAGAAAAGATCTTGTAAACGACATTACATAGGCTGATCAGCATATATTTAGCGAAGGTTTTTGCGCCCGAGGCTTTAGGGATCAGGCAGACCAACGTGGACGTGAAGGCCCTGGGTAGACTGTACCCCTGGAAGAATTCAACCACGACTTTGTGAACATCTTTACCAATGATGTCCCAGCTCCCAGCGAAAAATGCTCTGACATACCATCTGGCCCAAGCACGTTGTCCTTAGAGAGGGCAAGGACTGATTTGTGCACCTCCTCGATGCTGGGAAGCCTCATGAGATAATCATTATCCTCATCGAAGATGAGAGAGGGTATGACGTCCAACAATCCATCAGCATTAGGGGCCAACAACGTTGAGAGGTTAGCAGCAGGGGCCGGTAGCGATGTGAGATCAGAGGACAGCAGATTTTGGATAAAGGCAATGGCTTCGGCTTTGATTACCTCTTGATCTGAGGTGGATTCACCCGATTTGAGGCTAATCTCCTAAATCCTTACTCTCCTGAATTTTTCCATAGCAGAGAGATGGAAGAACTTAGTGTTCCTATCACCTTCTTAAAACCAGCTATTCCTAGCTTTTTGTTTCCAGAAGATCTCTTCAGCGAGCTCCAACTTCGCAACTTCCATTTTAGCTTTGGCAAGCTCCTCCAAACTGATATCTGTAGGGGAAGATTGGGCCCGGGACTCTAGTAGATCCAAAGACTGTTCAACCTTCCTAAGATTGTCGTTCTACCTTAAGTTTGTTCGGTCTACCTCACATCCACCATTCATCATATGAGGCCAACTGTTCACACCCCAAGTATAAGGTTGTGATGTAGTAATAAACTCGATAAGACCGAGGTCGAGTCCACAAGGACTGAAACCTGTACATAGTTTGAAAATAAGTAGAACTAGGACTATACTAAGATGAAATCTAAATCGAATGAAATTAAGGGAATAATGATGAAATATTAATCTAAAACTTAGGGAATTCAAAGGTAGGAAACTAGGGATTTAGAGGATCCACTTGTAGAGATCAGGGAGATCTACGCTTGATTCATGAACTCAATTGGACTTAGAGTCCCATCTTCATCCAGTTGGAAGGTGTAACCATGAAAATCAAATCTGAACTTTCTTTGATCTAGTTTTCAAGAGATGAGAAGTATAAGAATTAGAATGGATTGCATCACCAAACCATGTCCATGAGATAAAGTAAATAACAGAATTAAACCAATCTATAACCAATCAGAAAGATATATGAAGGTTAGGAAGGGTTCTGGCATCCAACTATACCCAGGAGACGATGGTAAACAATAGGGCTTCCTTACGTCATAATCATAATAAGGAAAAGGAAATACTCAAAGCCATCGCAGATCTATTGTAATTTAAGTCACAACAAACCATTAAAAACTGTAAATATTCCAATTAATCAAACTAGAATCAAACATCAGTTCATAAACATGAATCCAAACCGTAAAATCATTCCATCACGCTACAAGCTTCACTTCTTAGCTATAAGACCCGTATCCTAGACCGTATCATTCCGTAGGGTTCTCCAGTCCTCCCGATCGAATTCCGGCAATCCTCAACCTGTATCCGACCCTTGTCCGCGATCGTAAGCCGAGTCCTGCATACCAAAGTTAGCTCGACCCGAAACTTGTACCCTAACGACCGCACCGTTGCCGCGGTTCCAATGCTGCGACTCGCGCATCGATCCGATACCCAAGGCAGGAGATGTGGGTCTACATTCAATTCGAGGAAAATGCCGCGCATTGCTAATCCAAAGAGAATGTCCCATCAATCACATCAAATGTCACATCAATCCATTCACCTCAAGTCAAGTACAAGCAACCCATACCCTACCCTTACCTCTCTCTTACACAAGTACCCTAAAGTCAACAAGCACCTTACTACTCATGTCACTCCACCATCCCTCTCTCCCATCACTCCTCTCCCATCATCTCTCTCTCTCTCTCTCTCTCTCATTCTCTCTTCACTCAAGCAACTCCCAAGAGAAGCCAACGCCCGAGGCATTTCCTAGTTCCATGAGAGGCTTTGTGTGGCCCATTTCCTATCTCTCATCCCCACCCTCCAAAAACAATCTCAACCGTTGAAGTTCGTCCTCTAGATCGCGTTGGCGGAAGAAGGAAGAGGAGATCAAAGGTGTGATTTGAGGGCCCACATATGTGGGACCCATCTTGATGAATGCATGTATAGGGAGGGCCCATAGTGGCGGAGCCCCTCCCCTCTCACGATCGTTTCGCCTCTTTTTTCTCTCTCTCTCTTTTTCCCTTGTTGATGGCCTAATGATGTACGTAACTTATCCATATCGTCCACCTTCACAAGACCCACTTGATGGACGTGTTGGACCTACACCGTCCAGGCCATGTGGGCCCTATCTTAATGGGTGATGGGAAAATATAAATATAAGCTTGATCCCAATTGGGTGGGCCACACCGATGAGGACCCACTATGATGATGTGGCACATCCACACCGTCCACACAGCTGGATGGTAGGACCCACCAGCCGTGGACCCCATACGTGGGATCCACATGCATATCCATCGTCCGTCCAGCGTCCAAGGACGCTGGACGTGCTAACAAAGAAATGTGAACTGGCGTGGGGTGTTCTGACGACAACAGACAACAAATAAAAATGTTAGTTGATTTTAAATTCTTTGGGTGGGCTGCTCATGCAGGCTCCACTTTGATGTATAAATTCAATCCACGCCATTCATTCCATTCCTCAGCTCTTTTTAGGCGTTGAGCCGAAAAATGAAGTCAATCCGATTTTCTGGCGAGCCATAGCTTAGAAAACCGTATTGTTACCGTTGAAAACTCACCTTGATGTTCTACTCGCTGAAACATGCTGTATATTGGGCTCATTTGGACGATCTTGAGCTATGGAATCCAATGGGTGGAGTGGATCCACCTAATGCGAGCCCCACCTGGGAAAAATCGCAAGAAATCGATTTTCAAAAAAATAAATAAATAAATCATGCAGCAGCGCTTGCTACTGCAGCGTCAGCAGCGCAGGACGCTGTTGTTGGCTTCACCATGGACGGGCGGGCAGGACAGGGTCCCATACGTGGGTCCCACCGTGATGTGTGTTGAGCATCCGCACTGTGCATTGGTGAGCCCTTTAGGGCAGTGGGCCCCCCTCCTAAAATTAGCTACATGGCTCAGGTGGCCCACATCATAAGAAATGGTGGTGATTGAACTGCTGCCATTGAAACCCTTTTGGGTATTACACACGTTTTGGGTCAATATGAAATTTGTTTTTTTCCTCTACCTCCAGGTCTGCCTGACCTCAGAAGCAGATTGGATGGAAAATTTACGTTATAGTGGGCCCCACGTGAGACCCACCAATGATGTGTGTACTTTATTCACACCGTCCACACCTGGACGGTGGAACCCACCATGATGCATGTGTTGCATCCAAGCCGTCCAACCATTTTGAAGCTCATTTTATGGCATGAGCTAAAGAATGAGGCAGATTTATTAGGCGGACCACACCATATAAAACAGTGGACAGATGAACTCCTACCATTGAAGTCCTTTGGACCTCAACAGTTTTGGGTTAAATTAATTTTTGTTTTCCTCCCAACCAGGTCTTTGTGACCTTACTAACAGACTAGATGGAAATGAACTTGATGGTGGGCCCTGGAATTTTTATGACGGTGAAAATCATTCTTTCCACTACTATCTGTGATATGGTCCAGTTGATCTTTTGATATAATCATTTCTTATATATATATATATATATATATATATATATATATAGATAATATATATATCTATATATATATATATATATATATTATATATATATATATATATATATCTAAAATAGATGAGTTGGGCTCAGCCCATTCGTCTTGGCCCATTCGACTTGGCCCATTTGATTTAGCCCATGTGATTAGGCCCACCTTGATGTATTTGTGGCCCGTTGTTAAGGCCCACCTTGATATATAAGGCCCATTTAAGGAGGCCCATCTTGATGTAGTTATGGCCATCCGTTGAGGCCCATCTTGATATATATGAGGCCCATGTGTTACAACTCATTTGATGTATTTAAAGCCCATGGGCCGAGGCCCAATGGAATGTACATAAGGCCCATTGCAATGTGTAATTTCAACATGGTTCGTGTAACGATATTTATGGCGGGCCGTGCCTTGGGAGCAATGATGGTTTGACGTCCACATTGTAAGATTAATGTTGGTTAAATGTCCACATTGTCACTCTTCCTAGGGCCCAGTTATAGGCCCCACTCATTGTGTATGAGGCCCATGTGCAGGGCCCACCTGTGATGTATATTAGGCCCATGTGTAGGGCCCACCCATTGTGTATTAAGGCCCATGGGTTGTGGCCCATTGTGATTTATTTCCGGCCCAGATGGAAAGGCCCGATATTATGTATGAGAGGCCCATGGGATGTGGCCCATTACGATGTGTTCAGGGCCCATGGGATATGGTCCATTGTAATGTACATGCGGTCCGTATATGGGGACCATTTTGATGTTACATATGGCCTTGTGTGAGGACTAATGTGATACATGTGAGGCTTATATGATGAGGCCCACTTTAATATACTTGTGGCCCATTAGTGCGGCCCATTGATACAACTCACTTGATGTGTATGAGGCCCATTAGTGTGGCCCATTGATGCAACCCACTTAATGTGTATGAGGCCCATTAGTGCGGCCCATTGATGCAGCCCACCTGTTGTATATGAGGCCCATGAGCGAGGCCCATCGTGATGTATTCGAGGCCCATGTGATGTGGCCCATAGTGATGTGCATGTAACCCTTGTATGAGGCCCATGATATTGTATATTAGACCCTTATGTGAGGCCATGGGCCCACTATATGTTTAGCCCTATGTAGGCCACTCCTTGGGAGCAATGTTGGTTAGATGTCCACATTATGGGCAATGATGGTTGGATGTCCACATTGTGAACTTCCTTAGGCCTTGTTAGGCCCATTCTCATCATTCTCTTGTGGGTTAACCCGAATAAGTGGGCCCCATTCACCGTAGACGGATGACTCCGTGCTATTAAATTTGATATAACCACGGTTGAGTGTCGATCTTTATATTATGGTTGATCGGCTGATCATCTATGGACCCTTCCTTGTTTAATATGCTGATTATTGGTGTCGATTATCGATCGATTCTGATTGTCGAGGCCGATTGTATAGGCCAATTTCGATCATCGAGGCCAAGTACCGAGGCCGATTCCGATTGTTGAGGCCGATCATATAGGCCGATTCCGATCATCGAGGCCGAGTATTGAGGCCGATTTCGATTATCGAGGTCGAGTATTGAGGCCGATTCCGATTGTCAAGGCTGATTGTATAGGCCGATTTCGATTGTCGAGGCCGAGTATCGAGACCGATTCCGTGTGTCGATTCTGATTGTCGAGGCCGATTTCGATTGTCAAGGCCGATTTTGATTGTCGAGGTTGATTGTCGAGACCTATATGATGTATATGCGACCCGTAGTTGAGACCCATTATGATGTGTATTCGGCCTGTGTGATGTATATGCAGCCCATGTTTGGGCCCAATGTGATGTATATAAGGCCTATGTTATAAGGCCCATTGTGATGCATTAAGGGCCAGGCGATGGAGCCCATTGAAATGTATGTTAGGCCCATGTGAAAGTCCTATCGTGATGTGCATTAAGCTCTTGAGTGAGGCCTATGACGTTGTATATTTGGCCCTTGTGTGATGTCATGGGCCCACTATATGTTAGGCTCTATGTGGGTCATTCCTTGGGGGCAATGTTGGTTAAATGTCCACATTGTCGAGGCCGATTGTTGATGCCGGTTATTGATACTGATTATGAATATGTGACAGTATAGCATCATGATACATGCACATACGCATCATCTACATGTTTGTTATGAGATGTGGTTGACCATTGCATATGTCATTGGGCAGGTTGTTATGAGATCCCTGATAAGCGAAGCTTGTCTCATATGATCGCACGGTGCGCGTAGGATTGATGCATGACTGGATTGTATGACTCATGCATCTTGCATTGTGTGTTGCGATTACTGTACGCCCTAGTGACATCAGGGTTCTAGCCTCCACAGGCATATCGTAAATGGTCAAATAGGACATCGAAAATGTTTGGTTCTAGCATACGGGCGTCATAGATGTCCCTGGGTGAAAATTCCTAAACCTCCGGGCCAGGAGACGCCCCAACGTCGAGACCGAGTGGATGTATATGAGCACATGAGAGCCGTATACCAGTAGGCCACATCTCTCACTGTGTTGTGGTTGGTTAGGAGGGGGTATGACCTTACCTGGCTAAGTGAGGGGGTAATATCTAAGTTGAGTCTGACCAGCTTGAGGAATGGGTCCGTTATCTATGAGCCGGGCCCGATATTAGCAGACGGATAGTGAGCTCTCTTCCACTTATCCATTTGTGCACTCGGATAGGGGCGGCAAGCTGGTGTAGAGTGTAATAGACCCCAGTGATGATCCCAGAGAGGAGCCGTACTGATACGTGGACTTATTAAGAAGGAGTTGCATACTCATTCATTCATTCATTCACTATCCACTCGGGCTGGTGGTACGCAACTAATTATTGTGTACCTTCATATGGCCAGGATTTCGGTTGGGCGTGCGACTAACCAGAGATCAGGAGTCTACCACATTGAGTCTGACTATCCAAATTTAGGTATGGGACTGGTTTGGATAGAAGTCCCTTGTGGTGGACCCCGTAGCCTGCGATACTACGTACTACCATCCCAACTTCACACTCCAGCTTGGTCATTTCATTCGCATCACATATCGCATTACATTCGCATCACATATCGCATTTCATGCACGTGAACGGTGTGTGTGCAATGCGAGTGGGGCCCACTTGTGATGCCTGTGAGAAATCTACTCCGATCATTATGTTTTCCATCTAATGTAAGGGGTTGAGACCAATTTCGAATCATATCCAGATCGCAGGTCGGCCCCAAATTAAAGATTCATGGGTTGACCTGTTTGTTAGGTCACTTCCACAAGGATCTAGGAGCTGAAATTCGACGTGTAAAGTTAATTTGTGGTCATCAGGCCATATATGAAGTTTCGAGTCGAACGGATGGTGAGAACCCTTTGATCTTGCATTCTGGACAATTTTTCGGTTCATTTAATGTTAATTTCTTCATTTTCTCTGATCTCTGGCGTGTAAATCCTTCGATCTTGGTCCCCTAGGGTCCATCCCTTGCCTTGGTGATCCTTAAGTGTTAAATATATGATTTTAGCATCCTTTTCAGTCCACACTCGTAAATTCACCTTACAACACAAACACAATTGAAATCGGGCATTAAACAGTATCATGTTCGTAAAAGTAGGTAATAACTGGGGTCTAATATGTAATATTTGACCCTCAACTCCAACCATTGATGTGGACCATTCATTGTATGGGCACACATTTGATGTGGGTTATCCATTATACGTGGCCTACCTTGGATGTGGACCATTCATTATTATTGCCCAACTTTTAACGTGCACCATTCATTATGTAGGGCCCACATTTGATGTTAGTCATCCATCAAGCGGGGCCCACCATCAACATTATTGTCCATAATGTAGGGCTTGCGTGCAAGGAAAAACCTAACAACCATATCTACTGGAGGGGTGCTTTTGCACTCATTCATTGCATCCATTAAAGTCTATAAAAGGGATTTCTTCTGTTCCAATTTTCACAAGCATTAAAATTTTACATTCTGAATTTTGGAAAATACAAAACCAACTATTTTCTCTTTAGTTTGTTTTGGTTCAATTTTCATGTTAGACATATAGTAATGGTTTAGGTCTTTATACATCGAGTGCGTTGGTATGACGAGATGACATTTAAGGGTATCTTGGAGGTTGTTTGTCCAGTGTTCTTATTGTACTACAGACAACGTCCATAGGGGTGAGAATCAACTTCGAACCGAGTGATGTTTGTCATGCCTCGAATTCCAACAAGTTCTCCTATTCTTCTTTACTCAAATTTATATTTCTGTTTTAATTTCCTTGTAATTTTCTATTAACTTTTTTTTTAATTCTGAATTTCCATAATTATGGATTTATGAATCCAAAATTCCAACAACCTTGAAGTTGATATACTGATTTGTACATCTGTAATAATGATAAATATAACAGTACACCCGACCATCGAACTATCCAAAATCGAACCATTTTCTAGAAATCATTTTAAAATGTGGAAACAAAAACTCACATTTACTTTAAATACACTGAAAGTATTGTATGTGTTATTTGATACTTTCCAATATGAAGCCGACAAAGAAGCTATTTAAGAAAAGAGTGTAAGTGCTATGATTTGATTCCTCTTTGATTATCAAATTTTGTGTGTCAAAACTTCTCCGTATGTCGTGTGTTTATATCTTGATAAATTTGTTCGAGACACCTCGTCAACACTTGAAGTCTAGCTTAAAGAATTCTTCAAGCTTCATGATAGTTCAAGCTACAATATTAAGAGAGAACTCAGGGTCAAGACTCAAGTTCAAGTGCAAGTCGAAGTTCAAGATTCAAATCTAAATGCGGGACTCAAGTACAACTTAAAGTTACATTGAAGCTTCTGAAGTAGTTAAGCTACATCGAGAAGAAATCAAGCTTCGTAAAGATCAAAGTCCAAGCAAATGAAGTGTTCAATGTCCACACTTCATGTTCCAGGTTTGATAGACCATTAGATTGACCTTAGGGTAGGTCAGTTTGGATACATAATCCAAATGAATATTATTATATAATTTTGGTCTACTCTAAGACTAGTCCTAGACCCTGTTCGACCAGTCCTAGCACGCACTGTCTCGACCAGTCTAAGAAGTTCCAAGACCAATCCTAAAATGGTTGCAATTTATCGAATTTTTTGGATCGCCTACGACCAGTCTTGGAGTCTTCTCGACTGGTCGTGAGATAGTCTCGACTCTACCTTCGACCAGTCGTAAGGCTTTGACTCAAACTCCAGCAACTAAATCAATTGTTGCACGACCAGTCGTAGAGGGGTCTCGACCAGTCGTGAACTGCCTACGACCGGTCGTACAACGGTCTGATGTAATCGCGCTCAAAAATTCAAAAATCTGTTTATTCCAAGACCAGTCGTGGTGACCCTAGGACCAGTCGAAGACGAACTTCTTCTGCTATAAATAGCACACGAATTTCAGAGTTTTTTATTGAATAATTAAGTGAATTCAAGGCTCCACTCTGAGATAAGTCTGTGTTTATTTTTAAGCTATTTTGTGTATCATTTCTTTCTCTTTTTGATAGCTTATTTAATTTGATTTTGTTTCTGTATTCCAATCTGATTTGAAAAGAGGAATTGACTTATTCCTTCTTCTTGGAATCAAAATCAAATATAGCTACGCCCAACTGGTTTAAATCTAAAATCAATTAGAACTTAGAATCATATTAAAGTGAGTAGTGGACATTAAACTTCTATATTCGAACATCTACTCTAATTGGTTCTTCCGAGCAGCTACAAGAGGAGAAATCCAGGTATTTTACAATTCTGTAAATTCCATTCCATTTTACTTTTTATTGGGATTCGCCAAAAAAATCTCAATTTGTGTGGTTATCTGAGGAGAGCCAGAAAACTCAGAAGTATGGGTTTTTGAATTGTGTAAGCCCAAGTTAAAAAGACACAATTGTAAAGGTTTTAGGTGAACCTGTGAAAACCTATTTGATAGTGAACGCTAATATCCCCTGTGTAAGGATATTAGGAGTGGAGTAGCATTCTGTGTTGCTGTTGAAGAACAGTTAGTGTACACACAGGCGAACCACTATAACTCTTTGTCTTGTGGATTGAATGCTTGCTTAATTTTTATATCTTTTATCATTCAATTGTGTGGAATGTACATGTGGATGTGAATGTTGTAACAATTTACATTTTAAGCAAGTGTGGGGATTGTTGTAATAAATTAGATCTATATTTCTGCACTTAATTTTAATTCTCTGCTATTCATTTATTTCTATTAAAATTGAGTTCTTGATCCCAAAGATGTTCTAGAAATAAGGTTGTCCTACCATAAGCCCTTGTTTATTATGGTGTAAGGTTGTCCTTAGAACTGAATTTGTATCAATCTCTCAATACTTATTTATTAAGGTGATTTGATTTCAGCATTGTGAATTGATTTATAATTGTAAGGCTATTGATTAATTTTATTCCGTTGATTTTATTTTAATTTGGCATAATCCTATTCAACCCCCCCCCCCCCCCCCCCCCCCCCACCCCCCCCCCCCCCCCCCCCCCCCCCCCTCTAGGACATATAGCTTGGCCTTTTCAAAGAGCACAACTGAAAAAATTACATCATGAATTCTGTATCTAATGAACTGTATAATGTGTGCTCTACATATGAAAGAGCTAATGATATCTAATTGGCATTGGCTAAGAAATACGTTTGAAAAGAAGCCAGTACCAAAAAGAATGACATTTCCTCTTTTTTAAAATTTTCTATATTAGATAATAAACACATATCTAATCTGACACTTAAATATCAAAGTTTAGTGCACATGCTTATATATATGAAGGATTAAAAATGGATGATGTTTTCTTTTGAGGTGCTCTTATTGAAAAACTCTCTCTCTTGGAAGAATACAAAAAATAAGATGAAACACAAAAATGAAATGCTCATGAAAAATATTATCGTACATATCAGAATAAAGAAAGCCAATCGTATAAGAGATCAAAAGGATAACGTTACTAACACTGCTTTAAATGCCAACTTAGTTGAAATAAATCAAGAAAATAAAAAGATCAAAGGATCATGTTCCCATTGTGGAAAGGCAAGTTACCTTATTGATCTGATGGGGATTTTCTCCTCATTGCTGGGTTCGATGAAATCGAACTAGCTTCGATATCATCGATAATTGTCGAAATTTTTCACCCCTGGTCGCTGGACAGTTTTGGTCCGTTTTCAATATCATCGAAGGACCTTAGATGTTATAAAAAGATGTCAATGAAAGACGTTCGATATCATCGAAGAGTTACGCAGATGCGATTGAGGAAATGCAGATTATGCGAAATTTGTTTCCTATTTTGATTCTACCTCTTTTTATTCTTATATAAAGGGGTGTATGCGGGATTAAGGTGCATTCTAAGGTATTCTGAGGTTTCCTAAAGGTACTCTAAGAGGGCTTAGGGCTATCAAAGGTGAGAGAGAGAGAGAGAAAGAGGAAGCTTGTGGAAGGGAGATTCTGTTCGTTGAGGTGATCTACTTCGCAGTACACGTCTCAGCGCTTCTACGTCCTCGTGATCAGTAAGATCTCTCCATTTTTCTTTTGTTCTCTTATTATTTATTCACTCCTACGTGAGTGAAGAAGGTTTGATCTAAGCGGTGTGTGCTTGTGATCGGGTGTAACATTCTGCTTTATAGTGGATTGTTGATCTGGACGATGTCCCGTGGTTTTTACCTCTTTGAGGGTTTTTCACGTAAAATTCTCTGGTGTCGTGTGGTTTATGCTTTAATTTATTTTATTGCTTTATTATCCCATAATTCTGGTTTGTTTTGGGATGCTAGATCCTAAGGTTTTGTGTAAGGCCCCCAACAAAGTGGTATTAGAGCTAAGTTCATTGAACGGAGTAGGATTGGTTTTGAATTATGGAAGGTGGCTCATCAAGGATGACCAGCCTCAATGGTTCTAACTGGACCATATGGAAGGCAAAGATGGAGGACTTACTTTATTGCAAGGATTTATATTTTCCAATTTTAGGCATATTAGCAAAATCCAAGGATATGTCTGATGATGATTGGAAGAAGTTGAACCGAAAGGCGGTGGGGTTTATTAGATAATGGTTGGACGATTCCGTGTTCCACCATGTGTCTACAGAGACCTCAGCCACTAGCCTATAGCTGAAATTGGAAGGGCTGTATAAGAGAAAGACAGCCAGTAATAAGATTTTCCTGATAAGGCGACTTGTGAATATCAAGTTCAAAGATGGTGGTTTTATGGCCGTGCACATGAATGAGGTCAGCAATATGGTGAACCAACTCTCTGCTATGAAGATGGTCCTGGATGATGAATTGCAGACTTTACTATTGCTTAGTTCATTACCTGACAGTTGGGAGACATTGGTGGTGTCTCTAAGTAACTATGCGCCAGACGGAAAGGTATCCATGGAACAGGTAACCAGTTGTCTCTTCAATGAACAGACATGGAGGAAATCTCAGGAGTCTACTCAGCAAGAGGCCCTTGTGACTCAGGAACAGGGGAGAGTAAAGAACAGGAAGGGCGGGAAGGCCCGAGATAAATCAAGAGGTAAGTCGAGTACCAGGAAAGATGTTGAATGTTGGAATTATGACAAGAAGGGCCACTACAAGCATGAATGTCGTAAGAATAAAAACGACAAGAAAGGAGAAGGAAGATGAATCAGATTTCACTGCGGTTACTTCAGATGGTAACATTGTAGTTATTCTTTCAGCAGATCATGATGTATGTCTCACGGTTACGAATTAGGACACCGACTGGGTGATAGACTCGGGAGCCTCTTTTCATGCGACTCCACACAGGGACTTCTTCACAAGCTATAAGTCAAGTGACTATGGGACCGTGAATATGGAAAATTCTGGCATATCGAAGATTGTAAGGGCCGGTGATATTTATTTGAAAACCGATGTGGGCTGCACATTGGTTCTCAGGGATGTGAGGCATATCTCAGACCTTCGCCTCAACTTGATGTCAACGGGAAGGTTGGATGATGATGGCTATGAAAGTCGATTTGTTGGTGGGTGATGGAAGCTCATCAAGGGTTCATTAATCGTGGTCAAAAGAAAGAAGTGTTGTACCCTTTACAAGGCAAGTGTCAGTGTGTACAAGGGTGGGTTGAACACAGTGAAAGATTCAACTATTGACATGTGACACAGGCGTCTAGGCCACATGAGTGAAAAAGGGCTTTAGGTACTAGCGAAGAAGCGGCTCCTTCCAGACGTGACAAGTACACCTCTCAAAACCTGTATTGATTGTTTATCAAGGAAACGACAAAGAGTTTCATTTGTTAAATCTGATTCTTATGTTAATAAAGTGCATGCATTAGATTTGGTTTATTCTAATGTTTGTGGTCCTATGAGGACAAAAACCTTGGATGGGGCATTGTATTTTGTCACTTTTATAGATGATACATCTAGGAGGGTTTGGGTTTATGCTTTGAAATCCAAGGTTAAGGCCTTTGGTGTGTTTAAATTGTTTCATGTTATGGTCGAGAGAGAGACAGGTAGATCATTGAAGTGCATCCGCACTGATAATGGTGGTGAATACATTGAAGACTTTCATGAGTATTGTAAGTCCCTAGGTATACGACATGAACAGACGGTTCTCAAGACCCCCCAGCATAATGGTGTGGCTGAGTGAATGAATCGCACCATTGTAAAGAGAATCATATGCATGTTATCCCATGCGAAATTGCCCAAGACATTCTGGGGAGAAGCAATGTATACAGCAGTGTATCTGATAAACAGGTCTCCATCAGCCCTGTTGAATGAATAAGTGTCTGAGAATGTGTGGATTGGACAGGATCCATCGTACAGTCATCTCAGGGTGTTTAGATGCAAGGCATCCGTTCACGTACCAAAGGACGAGAGGTCCAAGATAGATATAAAGATCAGGCAGTGTGTGTTCTTGGGGTACGGTGATAAAATATTCGGTTACAGATTGTGGGATCCGACTGAAAAGAAACTCGTCAGGAGCAGAGATGTGGTTTTCTTTGAAGATCAGTGTATAGAAGACATTGGTAAGCCAAAGAAGAACCAGCCTAGTTCAGGTGAGCTAGAGGATATGGATCCGATTATTCCTCCCGTGGTGCCTAATGACAGGGGAGTATAAGAAGGTGCAGAGGAGCTACTTACCACATGAGTACATTATGCTGACTGATGGGGGAGAGCCAGAAGATTATTTTGAGACCCTAGCCAACGAGCATAAGGGGGAGTAGTTGAAAGCTATGCATGAGGAGATGAAATCCTTGCATAAGAACCACACGTATGATATGGTGAAATTGCCTAAGGGCAAGAAAGCTTTAAACAACAAGTGAGTGTTCAGAAAGAAGGTTGAGCAGAAGAATTCACAGAAGAGGTTCAAGGCTAGACTTGTGGTGAAAGGGTTTGGTCAGAAGAAAGGCATAGACTTCGAGGAGATATTCCCACCAGTGGTGAAGATGACATCCATACGGGTGTTTCTTGGGTTGACGGCTAGCATGGATCTGGAGATAGAGTAGTTAGATGTAAAAATTATCTTCCTCCATGGTGACCTAGAAGAAGAGATCTACATGCACCAACCAGATGAGTTCAAAGTCAAGGGCAAGGAGCATATGGTGTGTAGACTGAGGAAGAGCTTGTAAGGGCTGAAACAAGCTTCACAGCAATGGTACAAGAAGTTTGATTCATTTATGTTGAAGCATGGGTATGACAGAACGGAGTCGGACCACTGTGTGTTCACGCGCAAGTTCTCAGATGGTGATTTCTTAGTTCTGCTGTTATACGTTGATGACATGCTCATCATGGGAAAAGACATCAAGAAGATCGACAGGCTGAAACAGGAGTTGGGCAAGTCGTTTGCGATGAAAGACTTGGGCCCGGCTAAACAGATCCCAGGAATGGAAATAACACATGACAGAAGTAGCAGGAAGTTTTGGCTGTCACAAGAGCGGTATATTGAGAAAGTCCTAGAGCGGTTCAATATGAATGCACCGAAGCTGGTCAGTACTCCACTGGATGGTCACTTTAGATTGAGTGACAGGTAGTGTCCCAAGACGAAGGCAAAGGTGGATGAGATGTAGAAGATACCCTACGCGTCAGCAGTAGGAAGTTTGATGTATGTTATGATGTATACGCGCCCAGACATAGCATATGTGGTTGGTGTTGTCAGCCGGTATCTTGCCAATCCTGGTAAAGAGCATTGGGCAACGGTGAAATGGATACTGCGGTATTTAAGAGGCTCATCCAGGTTGAGCCTATGCTATGGTGATGAAAAACCTGTGTTAAAGGGCTACACAGGTGCAGATATGGCATGTGACATAGACTCCAGGAAGTCTACATTGGGGTTCATGTTCACGTTTGTAGAGGGATCGATTTCTTGGCAAAGTAAGCTACAGAAGGTCATAGCATTGTCGACGACAGAGACCGAGTACATTGTAGTCACAGAGGCATGTAAAGATATGCTTTGGATGAAGAGGTTCCTATAGGAACTTACCCTAAAGTAGGAGCAGCACGTGGTCTATTGCGATAGTTAAAGTGTTATACACTTGAGCAAGAATCCAAGTCAGCACTCTAAGTCAAAGCACATAGAGATTTGGTATCACTGGATCAGTGATACTTTCGAATAGAAGGTGTTACAGCTTGAGAAGGTCCATACAGACGATAATGGGTCAGACATAATGACCAAGACTTTGCTCAATGGCAAGTTTGAGGTTTGTAGAAACCAGGCTAGCTTGAAGAAGGTGAACTCCTCCTGAGTCGAAAAGGGAGAGATTTGATGGGGATTTTCTCCTCATTGCTAGGTTCGATAAAATCGAACTAGCTTCGATATCATCAATAATTGTCAGAATTTTTCACCCCTGGTCGCTGGACAGTTTTGGTCCATTTCGATATCATCAAAGGACCTTAGATGATATCGAAGGCTGTCATCGAAGGACCTTCGATATCATCGAAGAGTTACGCAGATGCGATTGCAGAAACGCGGATTCTGCAGAATTTATTTCCTATTTTGATTCTACCTCTTTCTATTCTTATATAAAGGGGTGTATGCGGGATTGGAAGCATTCCAGGATATTTTAAGGTTTCCTAAAGGTACTCTAAGAGGGCTTAGGGCTATCAAAGGTGAGAGAGAGAGAGAGAAAGAGAAAGAGAGAGAGAGGAAGCTTATGGAAGAGAGATTCTGCTCGTAGAGGTGATCTACTTCGCAGTTCACATCTCAGCACTTCTACGTTCTCATGATCGATGAGATCTCTCCATTTTTATTTTGTTCTCTTATTGTTTATCCACTCCTGCGTGACTGAAGAAGGTTTGATCCAAGCGATGTGTGGTTGTGATCGGGTATAACGTTCTGCTTTATAGTGGATTGTTGATCTGGACGAGGTCCCGTGGTTTTGACCTCTTTGAGGGTTTTCCACGTAAAATTCTCTGGTGTCGTGTGGTTTATGCTTTGATTTATTTCATTGCCTTATTATCCCATAATTCTAGTTTTTTTTTTGGAGGCTAGATCTTAAGGTTTTGTGCAAGGCCCCCAACATAATCAATGTCGATACTTAAAAGAGACATGTTTCTATTATAGAAAACCATGCCATCATATTGAACAATATAAGCTCAAAAATAAGAAAGCAAAATTAGTAAAAAAGAAAAGAAAGTGTTCTCATTGTGGCAAATACATGCATCATATTGGAAAGTACAGACACAGGAAGAAGCTTCTCAAGCTCGGGCTAATTTGACTAAACAAGATGGACAAGACGAAATAGTTGCGGTAGTATTTGAAATAAACCTTGTCAACACAATGCATTCAGTACTAAACACTGGGGCTACACACCACATTTGTAAGGATCGAAGCATGTTTATCTCCTACCAAGTTGTAGGGATGAACAAGTGTTTATGAAAAATGCTCAAACATCCTCAGTAATTTGAAAAGGAAAGTTGACTTTAAAGCTCACTTCTCAAAAGACCATTGCATTGCATAATGTTCTGCATGTGCCTGACATCACAAAGAATCTATTTTTTAACTCCCTCCTGAATAAAGTTTAAATAAGTTGGTTTTTTATTCAAATTTTGCAATCCGAATTTATGAAAATACAAAAGTATTTTCTCTTTGGTTCGTTTTGGTTCGATATTTAGGTTAGGCATACAGTAACGGTTTGGGTATTCATACATTCGAGGGTATCCTGGAGGTTGATTGCCCAGTGTTCCTGTTGCACTACAGACAACGTCTAAAAGAGGGCAAATCAACTTCAAGCCACCTCGAATTCCAATAAGTTCTCTTATTCTTCTTTACTCAAATTTCTATTTCTGTTTTAATTTTCTTTTATAATTTTTTTAATTCTAAATTTTCATAATTATAGATTTACAGATCCAAAATTCCAACAAAGCCCACCTTTGGGGCTCACCTTCTCTCTGGGTACTTGAGTTTATTATGTGGACCATCCATCATGTGGGCCCCACCTCTGATGTGGGTCATCCATCATGCAAGGCCTGCCTTAGATAAGGGCCACTCATCAATAGGACCGACCTTTTATGTGGATCATCCATCATGTGGAGCCTTCCTTGATGTGGGTCATCCATCATGCAGGGCCCACCTGGATATGAGCCACTCATCATTAGGACTAACCTTTGATGTACACCGTCCAATTTGTGGGGTCCACCTTGATATGGACCATCCATCATGTGAGGCCCACCATTAATAATTGCCCATCATGTGGGCCCCGCCTTCAATGTGGGTTGCGCATCATTTAGGGTTCGGATTGGATGTGGGTCGTCATTCATCATTAGGGGCCAACCTTTGATGTGGTCATCCATCATGTGGGGCCCAACTTCAATGCCCATTGCCCATCATGTGGAGCCCACCTTTGATGTGGACTATCCATCATGTAGGCTCCATCTTTGAAATGGGTCGTCCATCATACTAGCCCGCTTTGGATGTGGGCTTTTTATCATCATGGGTCGACAACCTTTGATGTAGACCATCCATATATGGGCCCACATTAATATGGGGCCACCCTTTTATGTGGACGTCCACCATGTGAGCCCCACCTTTAATGTGGACCGTCCACAATGTGAACCCCACCTTTAAATTTTCTTTAATGGTAATTGAGGATGCATGTCTTCCTCACATCACACAAGTTAAACCATGTGCTCAATGAAGATCCTCCTCCACCGCCTTCTAACAATAATACAACGGAATAAGTTTAAAAGTGACAAGATTAAGAACATAATGACTGCCGATGTAAGAGCCACTCCAATACACTTTTCAACTCAGCTAAAAGAAGTCTGCTAAGGAATTATGGTAGGCACTGCTAGCTAAGCACACATCATATGATGAATGTGATAAAAATTTCTTATAAATCAGTTGTCAAAATTCAAGATGTTAGATGAAAGACCTATCATCAATCAAGTTTATAACTTACATATCATCATCCAATAGATTATTACTAATAACAACAATATCAACTAGTACTTCCAACTATCCACCATTATAATTACATTACCACCTGGATACTAGGAAAACTCTAAAACTAATAAAGAAGAAAATATCTTTAGAGAATCTCCTGACGTTTTTTCAAATTAAAGAGGAATTTGGACTCTATAACAAAAAAGAACAACAACAGAAGACCTTAGCTAAGGCTAACCTGGAAAAAACTACCGTGACGAATCAAAAAAGCCACATTTAAAGAAGGATGACCAATTCAAACCCAATAACAAAGGGTTGAAAAATAACTTACTATGAAGCATGCATGCTTCTTCTGCAAAATTTCAAGACACTTTTAAAAATGATGTTGTTGAAATTTTAAAAATGAAAATGTAAGAAAAGGAAAGAGAAGTCAGTAAAATAGAATACATGAATCTAACAACAATTATCTCGAAGGCGAACATGGCGAGTGAGGATGTTAATTGGTGGGTAGAATCTTGTGTTACCAAGTTTTTCTTAGAAATTGTAACATGTCCAGCTCCTACAAGATAATAAGGAATGATCAAGAACTATATATGGGAAGCACCTCCATAGCCAGAGTTGTAAGAAAATGGAAGCTATTGCTTAAGTTAGCTTTTGAAAAAATCCTTACTCTGAACATGTGTTGTATGTATCAAATTGTTGAGGGTCAAATATTGCATATTAGACCCCAATTATTACCAAATTTTACGTACATAATAATATTTAACGCTCTATTTTAATCATGTTTGTGTTGCAAGGTGAATTTAGGAGCTTAGACTGAAAAAATGTACTAAAATCATAAATTTAATGCTCTGAAGTCACCAAAGCAAGGGACGGACCCCAGGGGACCAAGATCAAGGAATTTACACGCCAAAAATCTGAGAAAATCAAGTCATTCACGTTAAAGAGGCCTGAAAAGCATCCTGAATGCAAGATCACAGGGTTCCCACCATCCGTTCGGTTTGAAACTTTATATATGGCTTGAGGATCCTAAATTAACCGTACATGTCGAATTTCAGCCATTTGATCCCTGTGGAAGTGGCCCAATAGACAAATCAGCCAACAAAATCCTGATTTGGGGCCCACCTGACCTCTGGATATGCCTCAATTTCTGTCTCAACCCCTTAAATTAGATGAGAAAATGGATGAACAGAACATATTCCTCATATACATCATAGTTGACCCCACATGGGGTTAAGCTTGCATACATTATGTGCACGCGCACGCGCGCAACACGGGATCGGTCAACATTCTTTGACTGACCCCAGCCCGTCTCTTTCAACTCCATCTCGCGCCAGGAGACAGCATCCAATGCTGCGATGCCCAGCGGATCCCACTCATCGTCCAAATCACTGATTTGGACCGTCCATTGCGTCTACAGAGTGGCCAAGACCCTAGCCATGCTTTCTTTTTGGTCCCTTGCGCATGTATACACGAAGATCGCCAGAAAACGCAGGATGAATGGCGAATAGATTTTATACAGTGGACCGTACCAAAACTCAACCAAAACAACTCATTTCTAACTAAAATTTCACCAAGAATCCAATGAACGGGGTGGATTTCGCCAAAAACACCACTATGGGGCCCACCGAACACGTCAACGCAGGATTTTCGCAGGTAACACACGTCCGGGAAAACCAGACGTTGTGGGAGTTGTGGGCCACTGTTTTTGGTTGGATGGGTGATCCAAACCATTCAGAATCTTCATAGGGGGTTTTTACCCCAACTATGGAGTTCAAATTAATTTCTTGGATGTCTATTGGCAGAGAACTCAGTCCAAACGCAAGTTGGTGCATTTCTTACATCCTTACTGCGTAAACACGAATTCCACCGACCTCCAGCCCTCTAAACCGCCCTTGGTGCCTATATAAAGGAGAGGAGAAGAGAGAGAGAGAGAGGGAGAGAGAGAGAGAGAGAGAGAGAGAGAGAGAGAGACGATGATCTGGGACGTGAAGTAAAGGCGAGAGCAAGAGAGATAGATAGCATGGGATGGCTTGGGTTCCTTCCTCCTTTTCTTTCATTGCTTTCTTTATTTCCTTCCTGTTTATGATTTTTTAAGAGATTTTTAACCTAATTATGTTTATGATCGGCTAAACCTCTTAGCTAGGGCTAAGAGGTGAAGCTTGCAGCGTGATGGGAGACTTTTTATTTATACCTTTTGATACATGTTAAACTGAACTAATTTGATTCTAGTTTGATTATAAGGAATGCCTTTAGTTTTTAATGGTTTGTTGTGACTTAAATTGCAATGGATCTGCGATAGCTCTGAGCATGTCCTTTTCATTACTGTGATTATGAAGTTAGGAAGCCCTGTTGTTCACCATCGTCTCATGGGCATGGTTGGATGATGAAACCATTCCTATCGTTCATAACTCTTTCAGATTGTTTGTGGATTGGTTAAATTGTTTTGTTTTCTTTGTCTCATGGGCATGGTTTTGTGATGGAATCAATTCTAATCCTCATACCTCTCGTCTCTTGAAAACTAGATCAAAGGAAGTTCATATTTGATTTTTAAGGTTATATCAAGCATAGATCTCCCCGATTTCTACAAGTAGATGTTTGGCACCTTAGTTTCCCACCTTTGAATTTCACACATTCTAGTTAATTAAATTCACAATTATTCCCTTAAAATCTTCCCTAGTTTAAATTACATCTTCACCTAGTCCTAGTTCTGGTTACCTTCAGATTACGTACAAGGTTCAGTCCCTGTGGATTCAACCTCGGTCTTACCGAGATTATTACTACATCGCGACATTATACTTGGGGTGGTAAACAAGTTTTTAAGGGTGATTGAACCTATAAACTATAACCTATAACCTAAACCTAAAACCAAAACCTAAACCTATAACCTAAACCTATAAACTAAAACCTAAACATAAACCTAAACCTATAACCTAAACCAAAACCTATAACCTTAACCTAAACCAAAACCTATAACCTAAACCTTAACCTATAACCTAAACTTATAACCTTAACCTAAAGCTAAAACCAAAACCTAAACCTATAACCTAAACCTATAAGCTAAAACCTAAACCTAAACCTAAACCTAAACCTAAAACCTAAATGCATTCTCAAATCCCTAAACCTAAACCTACACCTAATCCCAATCTCAACTCCCTAACCTAAACCTAAACCTAAACCTAAACTTGAAAACCCAAGCCTAAACCCGATCCCGAACCCGAACTCGATTTCCTAAAGCTAAACCTTAACCTGTTCTCAATTCCCAAAGCTATAACCTATAACCTATAACCTATAACCTAAACCTAAACCTATAACCTTAACCTATAACCTTAACATAAACCCAAAACCTAAACCTTAACCTAAACCAAAAACTATAACCTTAACTTAAACCAAAACCTATAACCTAAACCTTAACCTAAACCTATAACCTAAACCTAAACCTAAAACCAAAACTTAAACCTATAACCTAAACTTATAAACTAAAACCTAAACCTAAACCTAAACCTATAACCTAAACCAAAACCTATAACCTTAACCTAAACAATAACCTATAACCTATAACCTAAACTTATAACCTTAACCTAAACCTAAAACCAAAACCTAAACCTATAAGCTAAAACCTAAACCGAAACCTATACCTAAACCTTAACCTATTCTCAAATCCCTAAACCTAAACCTACACCTAATCCCAATCTCAACTCCCTAACCTAAACCTAAACCTAAACTTGAAAACCCAAGCCCAAACCCGAACCCGAACCCGAACCCGATTTCCTAAACCTAAACCTTAACCTATTCTCAAATCCCTAAACATAAACCTACACCAAATCCCAATCTAAACTCCCTAACCTAAACCTAAACCTAAACATGAAAACCCAAGCCTAAACCCAATCCTGAACCCGAACCCGATTTCCTAAACCTAAACCTTAACCTATTTTCAAATCCCTAAACCTAAACCTACACCAAATCCTAATCTCAACTCCCTAACCTAAACCTAAACCTGAACTTGAAAACCCAAACTTAAACCCAATCCCAGTTTTCTAAACCTAAACCTTAACCTATTCTCAATTCCCAAAGCTATAACCTATAACCTAAACCTAAAACCAAAACCAAAACCAAAACCTATAACCTAAACCTATAAGCTAAAACCTAAACCTAAAACCTAAAACCTAAATGTATTCTCAAATCCCTAAACCTAAACCTACACCAAATCCTAATCTCAACTTCCTAACCTAAACCTAAACCTAAACTTGAAAACCCAAACCTAAACCCGATCCCGAACCCGAACCCAGTTTCCTAAACCTAAACCTATTCTCAATTCCCAAAGCTATAACCTATAACCTAAACCTAAACCGAACCTAAACCTATAACCTTAACCTTAACCTAAACCTAAAACCAAAAACTAAACCTGTAACCAAAACCTATAAGCTAAAACCTAAACATAAACCTAAACCTAAAACCTAAATGTATTCTCAAATCCCTAAACCTAAACCTAATCCCGATCCCAATCTTAACTCCCCAACCTAAACCTAAACCTAAACTTCTAAACCCGATCCCGAACCCGAACCCGATTTCCTAAACCTAAACCTTAACCTATTTTCAAATCCCTAAACCTAAACCTACACCAAATCTCAATCTCAACTCCCTAAACTAAACCTAAACCTAAACATGAAAACCCAAGCCTAAACCCGATCCCGAACCCGAACCCGATTTCCTAAACCTAAACCTTAACCTATTCTTAATTCCCAAAGCTATAACCTATAACCTATAACCTAAACTTATAACCTTAACCTATAACCTTAACATAAACCCAAAACCTAAACCTTAACCTAAACTAAAGCCTATAACCTTAACCTAAACCAAAACCTGTAACCTAAACCTTAACCTAAACTTATAACCTTAACCTAAATCTATAACCTATAACCTAAACCTATAGACTAAAACCTAAACCTAAACCTAAACCTAAACCAAAACCTATAACCTCAACCTAAACAAAAACCTATAACCTATACCTTAACCTATAACCTAAACCAAAACCTATAACCTCAACCTAAACAAAAACCTATAACCTATACCTTAACCTATAACCTATAACTGTTCACTCCCCAAGTATAGGGTTGTGATGTAGTAATAAACTCGGTAAGACCGAGGTCGAATCCACAGGGACTGGTCGTCACAATTCAAATTCACAATTCTTCTTAACTAATTCAACAAATAATGGAGCACTTTACTAACACAATTCTATGGAAAATAACTATTGAGAATAAGGAAGAAAATTCAATCAGAGAGAGCACTAGGACTTTCGAATCCACCCCTAATTATCTTAACTTTTGTTTTGTCCGTTAATTCACCTTAACTTAGATTGATCCAACTTATCTAGAGAAAGCACAATCTGTGTCCTTAATCGGGCATACAGATTGTCTAATTCCTTCAAGCAATGCCATGAATAACATATCCCATGTCTAAATCGGGCATATGGAATATGCAGTTCAGTAAAGCACCCTGTTTCTTCCTCTATAGGAACCTGTTCATGATCAGATACAAGTACCTAGAATAAGCATCCAGACCACATCCATCCATAGACTCTGATCAAGTTCATAGATGGAGAAGTATAGAAATTAAAGCAATCAAGCACACTAGGGAAAGAAACAAATCAATCTTAATTAAAGTAAAATCAACATAGAACAAAGGGTATTCAAATTAGCTAGGGGTTTCATCTCAGCCCTAGCTGAGAGATTAGTTACCCATAAACTCCATTAAACAAATGGAAAAATAAAAATAAAAATTCATAAAAGGAATTTCAAACCAATTTCTCTCTCTTCTTTCTTCTCTCTCCTCTTTCTTCTCTCCCTTGCTGTAGATCTGGGGCTCCTCCTTAGTTCTCAATGAATTCCATGTATAAAAACTCCTCTTTTATAGCTGTTGGAAGGCTGCAGTAAGTGGCAGAGTTGTAGCAGGACACGGAATGAAAATTTTCGCAGCCATGATCGGTGGGCCCCACAGAGGTATTTTCTGGAGAATCCACCCCGTCCATTAGATTCAGGACGAAATTTCAGTCAAGAATGGGTGGTTTTGAACGTCCATTAACGCGGCCCAGAGAAGAAAACACGAAGAGATCAGTTTTGAACGTTGCAGGGCAGCCCTTTTGTGGCCTCTGTATCATGCACGTGTGTACGCATGGGAGTGGAATATCAGCATGGGTTTGTAGTGCTCGCGGCCCTTTATACGATGAACGGCTCGGATCAGTCGTACGGGCGATGTGTGGGGCCCACAACCCTTCGCAAAAACGGCCAGCGGCCGGTTACGCTGACGCAGAACAGGGACACGGCACTTTCCGCTGCGAAAATGGTGGGGCCCACTGTGATGTTTTGTTGGGAAATCCACTCCGTCCATTTGATTTGGCTCGGAAAATCGTCCAGATATGCACGGTTTTGAATGAGCTTGAGTGTGGCCCATTGAGTTTCAAACATACCGTCCATCTGACGTTTAACAGGTAGGATTTCGATCCTCTTTTCTTCTGGAAATTTTTCCACCTACACTGTGGTAATTGGGCCCCTCCAAACATGATGGACGGTCCAGATCTTTTGTTTGATGGATGGTGTGGACCCACAAACGAAAACGGCAGACGCCCCTACGTTCGTTGTTTGAAACAGAGACGGAGAAGACACTTTGCGCGGGTCAGCGTCCGCTGACCGCTGGCGGTGGGTCGGTGTGGTGCGGGAGTACACAGTCTGTGTATGTACTCGCACATGTACATGTGGGTCCCACCGTGATGCATGTGAGACATCCTCTCGGTCCATCTCTTTTCTCATATTATTCTAGGCGTTGAATACAAAATTGAGCCAATTCCAGATATCAGGTAGGCCCAGAATCGATGGTTTGTGGACTGATTTGTCCGTTGGGGCACTTCCATAGTGATCCGAGGGCTGAAATTTGAAATGTACGGTTAATTTATGGCCCTCATCCCATGTATAAAGTTTTGAGCTGATCAGATAGAGGGAACCAGGTGATCTTGCATTCTGGACCCTTTTCGGGCCCCTTTGGTGTGAATGACTTGATTTCCTCGGGTCCCTGGCATGTAAATTCTTCAATATTGGTCCTCTGAGGTTCATCCTGTGCTTCGGTGGCTTTGGATCATCAAATCCATGCTTTTAATCCTCTTTTCAATCCAACGCTTATTATTACATCCTGCAACAAAAATACAATTAAAATATGATGTTTAGGCATTATCATGTACGTAAAATAGGTAATGATCGGGGTCTGATATGCAATATTTGACCCTGATCAATAACCTATAACCTAAACTTATAACCTTAACCTAAACCTAAAACCAAAACCTAAACCTATAAGCTAAAACCTAAACCTATACCTATACCTAAACATTAACCTATTCTCAAATCCCTAAACCTAAACCTACACCTAATCCCAATCTCAACTCCCTAACCTAAACCTAAACCTAAACCTAAACATGAAAACCCAAGCCTAAACCAGATCCCGAACTCGAACCCGATTCCCTAAACCTAAACCTTAACCAATTCTCAATTCCCTAAACCTATAGCTTATAACCTAAACCTAAACCTTAACCTAAAACTAAACCTAAACCTTAACCTAAACATATAACCTTAACCTAAACCAAAACCTATTACCTATAACCTAAACTTATAACCTATAACCTAACAGTAACCTAAACCTAAAACCTTAACCTATAACCTAAAACCTAAACCTAAACCTAAAACCTAAATGTATTCTCAAATCCCTAAACCTAAACCTACACCTAATCCTAATCCCAACTCCCTAACCTTAACCTAAGCTTAAACTTGAAAACCCAAACTTAAACCCGATCCCGAACCCAAACCCGATTTCCTAAACCCTAACCCCTAAACCTATTCTCAAATTCCAAAACCTATACTTATAACCTGAACCTAAACCTAAACCTGGAGGAGCTGGCGAGGCAGAGGGAGGAGTAGGAGAGGCAGAGGGAGGAGTAGGAGAGGAGGATAGAGGATTAGCTGGCGAGGCAGAGGAGGATGGAGGAGGAGTTGGTGAGGCAGAAGGAAGAGCAGGAGAGGAGGATGATGGAGATATGGGTGGAGCATGAGCGACGGATGACGAAGATGTTTCAAGCTTCACTACGTGAAAAATGGAAAAAAATGACGGATTTAGAGACGGTTCTGGACCGTCTCTAAAATTGCTTGGTTTAAAGACGCTTTAGAGACGGTCGTAAACCGTCTCTAAATTTTTAGACGGCCCTTGACTGTCCTTAATTTTGTCTTAAAAATTTTAACGTCTATAAATCATTTAAGACGGTCAAAAACCGTCATTAACTGCGGATAAAAGACGGCCAGTGACCGTCAGGAATAAGAGACGGTCTCTGACCGTCTTATATGCGACCTTTTGAGACGGTGGTAATCTGAGACTGTCAAGGACCGTCTCAATTAGAGACGGTCATTGGCCGTCTTTTCCAATAATTTGAGACTGCCAAAAATTGTCAAAAAATGTCTGTATTAGGGATGGTTCTTAGCCGTCTCTTTTTAAGACTGTCAAGGACCGTCTCTATTAGAGACGGTCTTTGACCGTCTCATACGCGGTCATTTAAGACGGTCAAAGACCGTCCGTATTAGAGACAGTCATTGGCCGTCTTTTATTGGTAATCTAAGACTGCTAAGAACCGTCTTAATTATAGACGGTCATCGGTCGTCTTTTATTGGTTTATAAGTTCCGTACAAGCAAATAGCCGGTCCCATTTGAGACTGTCAAAGACCGTCTCTATTAGAGACGGTCCTTAGCCGTCTTATAGTGGTCATGTGAGACTGTCAAAGACCGTCTGCATTAGAGACGGTCGTAAACCGTCTCTAATGCTCAAGTCAAAAATATGAACTAAAAAATTTATGAATTTCGAAAAAAAAAAAAGTTAAAAAACTTAGAAAAATAACTAACAATGTTTAAGAAAAAAATTTAGATTTTGAAAAGAAAAAATTCCATAAGAAAATGATATTTTGAAAAAGAAAAACAAAATTGTGAAAAAATTGACAAATTGTAAAAAAATATATATTTTAAAAAAGAAAGTTAGATTTTGTATTTTGAAAAGAAAAATTAAAAAGTTATATAACAAAAGTGATATTTAAAAAATGATATTTTGAAAAAGAAAAATTAAAAAATTAAACAAAATTGTGAAAAAATTGACAAATTGTAAAAATATATATATTTTAAAAAAGAAAACTAGATTTTGTATTTTGACAAGAAAAATTGAAAAGTTAGATAACAAAAGTGAGATTTAAAAAAATGATATTTTGAAAAAGAAAATTTAAAAAATTTAAAAAAATTTGTGAAAAAATTGACAAATTGTAAAAAAAAATATTTATTTTAAAAAAGAAAACTAGATTTTGTATTTTGTCAAGAAAAATTGAAAAGTTAGATAATAAAAGTGAGATTTTGATTTTAAAAAATGACATTTTGAAAAAGAAAATATTTAAAATTAAACAAAATTGTGAAAAAATTGTCAAATTGTAAAAAAATATATTTTTTAAAAAAGAAAACTAGATTTTGTATTCTGACAAGAAAAAATGAAAAGTACTTAGATAACAAAAGTTCGATTTTGATGATGTATTGTATATCCTTGCTGCCCATACGTTTCTCCAACCCATTTTTGGGCCGGGTATAAAAAATTGTGTAGATTTAAATCTTAAGTGGATCACACCACTGGAAAGAATGATAGTATAGTACCTTGCCATTAAAAATTATAAAGAGCCCATCGTAAGGTTTTAGTAACGCTTATTTGCAATCCAACTTGTTGATAATGTAAAGAAGATCTAGATGAAGGTAAACTACAAAGATCAAATTGATCCAAAACTTTTGTGGCCTTCAAAAGGTTTTTAATGGTTATTCATCATATTGTTTTGATTGGTATGGCCCACCTGAGATTATTGAGTTCTTATGATTTGAAATCACATCATTAAATATGATGAAAAAAATATATGGACGATGTCGATATACATAAAATATATCAAGGTGGGCCCTACATGGTTAGAGTAACACCCATGAAGGAGTTACCTAAAATAGTGAAATGGTACTATAAGGTCACCTCATGGGAACTTCCCATGAGGTTAATCTGTGTGCGCCCCACCATGATGTGTGTACAACACCAACACTACGCATTTGATGTGTCCCCTTTAAGTCCAAAAATCAGTCATATACGAAACTCAGGTGGGCCATAGCATCTAAAACTATGTGTGACCCACCCAAGTCATGGATTGACTTTATTTTTAAGCTCGTGGCCTACCATGGAATGGTGCATCTGACTGACGGGGCAAATCCAAAGTTCAAGTGGACCCACACCATAGAAAAGAGTGGGATAGTGACACCCACTATTGAAACCTTCTTAGGGTCCGCCGTGATGTTTATTTGAGATCCAACCTATTTATAAGTTAATACAGACATTGATGCGGTTGAAACTTGGTCTGACCCCTCATCCAAGTGGGACACACATAATGAGTAGGTTGGATATATGAATCACATTTAGGCAGACCCAATATATAATTATGAATGTTTTAAGGAAACCCTTCTCTACTACATTTAGGTGAGTTACTTGTTATCCTTACCAGAGTAAACTCTGTGGGGTTCACTGTTATTTATTTATTTTATCCACTCCATTCATCCATGTTAACAGATAATTTGAGGTATAAAGAACAAAAAGGAAGCATATCCAAAGCTCAAGTGGACCACACCACAGGAAATAGTGTGATTGAACCTCTACCATTTAAAATTTCTTGGAGGCCATAAAAGTTTTGGATCAAGCTGATGTTTGTGTTTTCTATTCATTCATATATTTTGATATTATGAAAAACCTTTAACTGTTTTTGGACAATCTGATTAGTCCAGATTGAAGAGTAAATAACTTCAGATGTTTAAATTAATCAAAATTCACTCAAATTGTTGATCATTCTTGTTTGCCCAATATCTTTTTCATATGTAACATGATCGAGGTTAGTAACTAGTCAAATTGAGGGTAATGATCAGTAAAATAAATTGAATGGACCAGACATGTAAAACGGGTCAAATATTCTAGTCAAATTGTGACCCAACTTATTGACACCCTGAAACTCTAAGAATTAATGTAAGTTTTGTAGGGCCCATCATGATGTGTGTCGAACATCAACACTGTGCATTTAATAGAAGTTTTGGATTAAGCTGATGTTTGTGTTTTCCCTTCATTCATATCTTTTGATATTATGAACATGTTGGATGGCAAACATTACTGTGGGCCCACCATGATGTATGGCCCTACGACCATTTTTTTAAAACTTTTGAACCAGTTGGATTTCAAATAAACATTATGATGGGCCTTAGGATAGTTTCAATGGTAGGAATCACCCTCCCGTTGTTTTCTATGGTGGGGTCTACTACAGATTTTTATCTGTCTCATTCTTTGGCTCGTGACTTAAAATAATATCTCAAAATGGATGGACGGTGTGGATATAACAAATACATCATAGTTTTTATATTTTTTAAATATTATATATATGAAAAAGGTTTTATCCGTCGAGATCATGGGAACTCCCAGTGAGGTCGAGCTGTGTGGGCCCCATCATGATGTGTGTCAAAAATCAACACCGTGCATTTGATGGGTCCCCTTTAAATTATGGGATATCCCAAAAATCAGCCATATACAGAACTCCGGTGGGCCATACCATCTAAAATCATGTGAAGACATGCCTAAAACATATAAAAGCACTTGGTGGGGCCCATCTGAAATTTGGATGCGTCTGAAACTTGGTATGACCCCTCATCCAAGTGGCACACACATAATGGATGGGCTAGATTTGTGAACCACATCTCTATGGGCCCAAAAAATAATTATGAATGTTTTAATGGAGGTAACCCCTCTCAACTTTTGTGTTCGGTGGTCTGTGGGCCCCACCATGATGTATGTGTTTCATCCATGCTGTCCATCTATTTTATTGATCATTTTATGATATTACAAAAAAAATGAGTTATATCCCAATCTCAAGTGGACCACATTACAGGAAAAAGTGTTGAATGAATGTCGACCATTAAAAACTTTTTGGGAGCCATAAAAGTATTGGATCAAGCTGATCTTTGTTTTTTCCCTTCATCTGGGCCTTTATGACCTAATCAAAGATTGGATGTCAGATAAACAGTACAGTGGGCCTTAGGAGGATTTAAATGATGGATATCCAATCACTATTGTTTTCCTGTGGTGTGGTCCACCTAAGATTTATATCCATCTTATTTTTAAGACGAAAACTTAAAATTATATGTAAAAATGGATGAACGGATCGGATGAAACACATACATCATGGTGGGGCCCACAGACCACCGAACACCAGCCACGGGGCTGGTGTCAGCGGGAGTAGCCAATCCGTTCTACCCACCCCCAAATTCCACCTCCCGCGCGCCCATCTCCCACAACCCCAAAAACCATCCCAAAAATCTCTCCCGCGTGCTCGCCCCTCCCAAAAACGAAACCCTCTCTCCCTCTCTCTCTCACCTCGCGCACCCTCTCTCTCTCTCTCTCTCTCTCTCTCTCTCTCTCTCTCTCTCTCTTCTCTCTCTCTCTCTCTCGGGGTCCCTCTCTCTCTGTCTCTGTCTCTCTCTGTCTCTCGGTGCTCTCTCTCTCGCGCATCCCTCTGTCTCTCTCGGTGGACCGTGATCGGGTCTCCAGGTCTCTCTCTCTCCTCTCTCTCTCTCTCTCTCTCTCTCTCTCTCTCTCTCTCTCAATCTCTCTGTCAATCTCGATTTGGGGATTTAGGGATTTGGGGATTTAGGGATTTGGGGATTTGGGGATTTAGGGATTTAGGGATTTGGGGATTTAGGGGATTTGGAGATTTGGGGATTTACGGATTTGGAGATTTGGGGATTTAGGTGGGCATTTCTATCTCCACTGTTTCATGCGGTCCACCTTGATGTATGTGTTGTATATCCATGCCATCTCTGTTTTGCCAGCCCATTTTAGGTAATGGCCCTGAAAATGAAGCCCATTGCACTACAGGAAACAGTGGAGATTGAATCCCCACCAATGAGAACTTCCTGCGGGCCACAGGAGTTTGTATGGGAATTGGATTGTGTACTGAGTAATCTCTGTGGGGTCCCCTTGATTTATGTATTTTATGTATTCTCAAATCTCTAAACCTAAACCTACACCTAATCCTAATCTCAACTCCCTAACCTAAACCTAAACCTAAACTTGAAAACCCAAACCTAAACCCGATCCCAAACCCGAACCCGATTTCCTAAACCTAAACCTTAACTTGTTCTCAAATCCCTAAACCTAAACCTACACCTAATCCTAATCTAAACTCCCTAACCTAAACCTAAACCTAAACTTGAAAACCCAAACCTAAACCCTATCCCGAACTCGAACCCGATTCCCTAAACCTAAACCTTAACTTATTCTCAAATCCCTAAACTTAAACCTAAACTTGAAAACCCAAACCTAAACCCGATCCCGAACCCGAACCCGAATTCTTAAACCTAAACCTTAACCTATTTTCAAATCCTTAAACCTAAACCTACACCTAATCCTAATCTCAACTCCCTAACCTAAAGTTAAACCTAAACTTGAAAACCCAAACCTAAACCCGATCCCGAACCCGAACCCGATTTCCTAAACCTAAACCTTAACTTATTCTCAAATCCCTAAACCTAAACCTACACCTAATCCTAATCTAAACTCCCTAACCTAAACCTAAACCTAAACTTGAAAACCCAAACCTAAACCCTATCCCGAACCCGAACCCGATTTCCTAAACCTAAACCTTAACCTATTCTCAAATCCCTAAACCTAAAACCTACACCTAATCCTAAACCTAAACTTGAAAACCCAAACCTAAACCCAATCCCGAACCCGAACCCGAATTCTTAAACCTAAACCTACACCTAATGCTAATCTCAACTCCCTAACCTAAAGTTAAACCTAAACTTGAAACCCAAACCTAAACCCGATCCCGAACCCGAACCCGATTTCCTAAACCTAAACCTTAACTTATTCTCAAATCCCTAAACCTAAACCTACACCTAATTCTAATCTAAACTCCCTAACCTAAACCTAAACCTAAACTTGAAAACCCAAACCTAAACCCTATCCCGAACTCGAACCCGATTTCCTAAACCTAAACCTTAACCTATTCTCAAATCCCTAAACCTAAACCTACACCTAATCCTAAACCTAAACTTGAAAACCCAAACCTAAACCCAGTCCCGAACCCGAACCCGAATTCTTAAACCTAAACCTTAACCTATTTTCAAATCCCTAAACCTAAACCTACACCTAATCCTAATCTCAACTCCCTAACCTAAAGTTTAAACCTAAACTTGAAAACCCAAACCTAAACCCGATCCCGAACCCGAACCCGATTTCCTAAACCTAAACCTTAACTTATTCTCAAATCCCTAAACCTAAACCTACACCTAATCCTAATCTAAACTCCCTAACCTAAACCTAAACCTAAACTTGAAAACCCAAACCTAAAACCTATCCCGAACCTGAACCCGATTTCCTAAACCTAAACCTTAACCTATTCTCAAATCCCTAATCCTAAACCTACACCTAATCCTAAACCTAAACTTGAAAACCCAAACCTAAACCCAATCCCGAACCCGAACCCGAACCCGAATTCTTAAACCTAAACCTTAACCTATTTCAAATCCCTAAACCTAAACCTACACCTAATCCTAATCTCAACTCCCTAACCTAAAGTTAAACCTAAACTTCAAAACCCAAACCTAAACCCGATCCCAAACCGGAACCCGATTTCCTAAACCTAAACCTTAACTTATTCTCAAATCCCTAAACCTAAACCTACACCTAATCCTAATCTAAACTCCCTAAACCTAAACCTAAACTTGAAAACCCAAACCTAAACCCTATCCCGAACCCGAACCTGATTTCCTAAACATAAACCTTAACCTATTCTCAATTCTCAATTCCCTAAACCTAAACCTACACCTAATCCTAATCCTAAACTTGAAAACCCAAACCTAAACCCAATCTCGAACCCGAACCCGAATTCTTAAACCTAAACCTTAACCTATTTTCAAATCCCTAAACCTAAACCTACACCTAATCCTAATCTCTACTCCCTAACCTAAAGTTAAACCTAAACTTGAAAACCCAAACCTAAACCCGATCCCGAACCCGAACCCGATTTCCTAAACCTAAACCTATTCTCAATTCCCTAAACCTATAGCTTATAACCTAACCTAAACCTTAACCTTAACCTTAACCTAAACTTAAACTTGAACCTATAACTTATAACCTAAATATATTCTCAAATCCCTAAACCTACACCTACACCTAATCCTAATCTCAACTCCCTAACCTAAACCTAATCCTTAACTTGAAAACCAAACCTAAACCCGATCCAGAACCCGAACCCGATTTCCTAAACCTAAACCTTAACCTATTCTCAAATCTCTAAACCTAAACCTAATCCTAATCTAAACTCCCTAACCTAAACCTAAACCTAAACCTAACTTCAAAACCCAAACCCAATCCCGAACCCGAACCCGAATTCTTAAACCTAAACCTTAACCTATTCTCAAATCCCTAAACCTACACCTACACCTAATCCTAATCTCAACTCCCTAACCTAAACCTAAACCTAAACTTGAAAACCCAACTTGAACCCGAACCCGATTTCCTAAACCTAAACCTATTCTCAATTCCCTAAACTTGTAGCTTATAACCTAACCTAAACCTAAACTTATTTATATGTATTATGCGTGGATGAATGTAATGTGAATAAGATTGTTTGTGTTTGGATGGTTGTAGTTTATGTTTGGATGGATTTACGCAGTTTGGGTTTAGATGGATGTGAATGTGATGAAATGTGGATAAGATTGTTTTTTTTTACTCACGAAGTTAAACTTATGTGTATTATGCGTGGATGAATGTAATGTGGATAAGAGTGTGTTTGGATGGATTTAAGTAGTTTGGGTTTAGATGGATGTGAATGTGATTGTGATGAAATATATTGTATAACAGGTGTATATCAGGAAGATTGTGTGTTTGGATGAATTTACGTAGTTTGGGTTTAGATGGATGTGAATGTGATGAAATATATTGTATAACAGGTGTATATCAGGAAGATTGTTTGTTTGGATGGATTTACGTAGTTTGGGTTTAGATGGATGTGAATGTGAATGTAATGAAATATATTGTATACCAGGTGTATATCAGGAAGATTGTGTTTGGATGGATTTACGTAGTTTGGGTTTAGATGGATGTGAATGTGAATGTGATGAATTGTATATCAGGAATGTGATGAATTGTATATCAGGAATGTGATGAATGTGAATGTGAATGTGATGAATTGTATATCAGGAATGTGAATGTGATGAATTGTATAACAGGTGTATATCAGGAAGAAGAATGTGAATGTGAATGTGATGAAATATATTGTATAACAGGTCAAATTGAAAAAGTCCTTTAAGGGTCATAAGAGACGGCCCATAGCAGTCCTTTTAAAGGACGGTCTATAACCGTCCTTTGAAGGCTCATAAGAGACGGTCCATGACAGTCCTTTTAAAGGACTGTCCATGACCGTCCGTTTAAAGGACGGTCTATCGCCGTCCTTTGAAGGCCCATAAGAGACGGTTCATGACAGTCCTTTTAAAGGACGGTCCATGACCGTCCGTCTAAAGGACGGTCTATCGCCGTCCTTTGAAAGCCCATAAGAGACAGTTGATGACAGTCTTTTTTAAGGACGGTCCATGACAGTCCTTTTAAAGGACGGTCTATGACCGTCCTTTTTGGACTCATAAGTGACGGTCCATGACAGTCCATTGTAAGGACGGTCCATGACCGTCCTTTTTTAGGACGGTCTATGACCGTCTTTTTTTCGTCAATAAGAATGACGGTTTTCAACCGTCCTTTAAGTAATAGGACACGTCAAAATTTGACTGCCTATGTGACGGTCCATGACCGTCCTTTTTGGTCATTTGAGACGGTTTTGGACCGTCCTTTTTTCGCTGTTTTGGCGTAGTGCTTTCGCAGTACACTTACCCACCGATGCCCCACCACCTCCGCCTTCATCTTTGTGATTTTTTGTTTATTTATTTATGATGTTAAGTTTATATGTATTTATGTGTGAATGAATGTGATGCAGATAAGATTGTTTGTGTTTGGATGAATGTAGTTTATGTAGTTTGGGTTTAGATGGATGTGAACGTGAATATAATGAAATGTGTATATCAGGATGAATACGATGGAATATATTATTAACAAGTGTATATCAGGAACTTTCTACGAATTTTGAGCTGGAATATTTTTTTTTTAAAAAGAAACTTTTGGCGACGAAAATTTTCATCGCTAAAAGATATGTTAGTTTATTTTTAGCAGCGAAAATTTTTACTGCTAAAAACAGAGGCTTTTTTGTACAATTTTAAGGCTAAAAGGTGAAAAATTTTAGCAGCGAAAAGTTTCACAGCTAAAAGTCTTGTATAGTATTTTTTAGCGACGAACATTTTCGCCGCTAAAAGTTTATGTAGTTTGGGTTTAGATGGATGTGAATGTGAATATGATGAAATGTGTATATCAGGATGAATATGATGGAATATATTTTTAATAGGTGTAAATCAGAAATTTTGTACGGATTTTGAGCTAGAATATTTTTTAAAAGAAACTTTGGGCAACGAATATTTTCGTCGCTAAAAGATATGTTAGTTTAGTTTTAGCAGCAAAAATTTTCGCTGCTAAAAGTCTTGTACAATACAAGACTTTTAGCAGCGAACATTTTCGCTGCTAAAAATAGAAGGATTTTTTCTACAATTTTTGCACTAAAAGTTGAAAATTTTTAGCAGCGAAAAGTTTCGCTGCTAAAAGTTCTATATAGTGTTTTTTAGCGACGAACATTTTCGCCGCTAAAAGTTTATGTCGTTTGAGTTTAGATAGATGTGAATGCGAATATGATAAAATGTGTATATCAGGATGAATATGATGGAATATATTGTACAGTACAAGAATTTTAGCAGCGAAAAACGAAAAGATTTTTTATACAGTTTTACGACTAAAAGTTGAAAAATTTTGGTCGCAAAAATTTTCGCTGCTAAAAGTTTTATATAGTGTTTTTTAGCGACGAAACTTTTCGCCGCTAAAAGTTTATGTAGTTTGATGTGAATGTGAATATGATGAAATCTGTATATTAGGATGAATACGATGGAATATATTGTTAACAAGTGTATATCAGGAATTTTGTACGGATTTTGAAATGGAATATTTTTTTAAAAAAAGAAACATTTGGCGACGAAAATTTTTGTTGCTAAAAGATATGTTAGGTCATTTTTAGCAGCGAAAATTTTCGCTGCTAAAAAGAGAAAGATTTTTGTATTTTTTAGCGACGAACATTTTCGCCGCTAAAAGTTTAAGAAAATGTTCGTAGTCTTTAGCGACGAAATGTTTGGAGCATTTAGCAACGAAAATTGTCGTCGCTAAAAGGCTAATGCACTATTTTTAGCTACGAAAATTTTCGTCGCTAAAAGTTCACTTTTAGCGACAAAAATTTATTTCGTCGCTAAAAGTCACTTTTAGTGACGAAAATGTGTTTCGTCGCTAAAAGCCCTCTTTTTTATAGTGTTACGATGGTGTTGTCAAATTGAGTTTTGGATGTGCCTTTTTTTCTTCTATTAACTACTACCATGAGCTAACAAAACTGATAGAAGGAACGGATGTCACATGGCCATCTTGCTAGGGTAGGAAATTTGAATTCGGTCATAGTGGATGTCACATGGCCATCTTGTTGGGCGCTACATTGTAGGAAATTTGAATCCGGTTTGACGACAAATAAAGCATGAAATGATCCTCTTCTTGGTGATGTACACAGTATTTTCAGTTTTTTCAGTTCTTACATGACGGATTGGTCCAGTGATCTTTGATCTTTCGGATCCCACTGTGATGGACCATGCCCCAATTAATAGTGTTTATATTTGAAGCATGTAAAGAGAAATATGGCAACGGCCCACCTTCATTTTGAAAAGTGACCCCAAGATTGGTGGCAAGGATATTCCAGTCGGGAAGTTTTTTTTTTTTTTTTTTATCCATGTCAATATAACCCTTCGTCTGTCACTTATTTCTTATAAAGGGTTGAATATTCAATTTAAGATTTCTTTTGGGATGCCCATCCAAGGAAGCAGTATCAAATCAATGGTTTGGGTAATGGAAAATAATTAATTAATTTTATTTTTATTTTTAAAAAAAAGAAAAAAACAATGGCTACACTCCCAACGTATCCTATTGCAACACAGGGGAATGTATTCCAGCAAACCTCTAAAAATCTACATTCTACTCTATTTTGTAATATAAATGGGGAGGGCTAGGGCTAGGGCCAGGCTGGGATTCGACTTTCCCCTGACCTACTCTCCTAAGCCTTGGCCTTACCTCAATCTTGGCCCTACTTAGGCTAAAAAGGCTTTGATCCCGACCTAAGCCCGCAAGTTAGGCATGTCCGACCTGTAAGAAAAAGAGTGACATGATTAAAGGCTTGAAATACACACACCTATCTTGCCCATATGCATAATGAATGACTTTAATCATAGAAATATGACCGTAAATACAAAATTATTTTTAAACTACACAGGTACAATGAATGGGACCATTCACAAGTGGCTTCAAATCATATGTTCTTTTGTATAACAAGGACTGATGATCGGACCGAGCCGATGGTTTGGGTTAGGACATTCATCATTGGCCCTAGCCCACTTAGCCTGAACACTAGGCTTATATTTTTGGCCCGAGCCCTACACTGAAGCCATAAAGTCTCAAGCTCTAGTCTTACAAGATTGACCCAAGCAGTTGGCCCATTGCCGCCCCTATATGTAATGCTAGTGGTAGTTGATATTTTTATATGCACAATAGTGTT
>JAJHSJ010000593.1:0-39017 GCA_021015155.1 Magnolia officinalis | reverse complement strand
ATGCACTACAACAATTCATTACACAACATCGGTTATAAAGCATATAACATACATGGATCTTAGATTAGAAATCATGACAAGCACAAATCAGGATTTCACAGTCATCCAAACATTTCAACAAACACATGGAATGCATCTTATATTCAACATAGTTCACACTTGTATAATTTATCGAAAACGTCGTAACTAAGATTATATGACAACAATCAAGTCAGACATAAATCATTGCTGACATTGAAAGCCTTTAAAACCATAACCTAAATGTTTATAGTCCACACCTTCCATCGGAATTCTCATTTCGAACTCGGTTCGAATCCTACGTTTCAAATATGGAATAATGGGTACCTAAATCATGAAATCTGTTAGCTAGGTTGACAAACAATCATTCTAGGTCTTAACTACAACATTAGGGTTTGGATTTCTTACCCAAATCATAGTTGGAACAGTTCGTATAACGATGGTGGGGAGGTGAATCGGCACGTGGAGTTGTGGGAAAGAGTCCCAACAACGATCTCTAGGAACCTCTCTCTTCTCCTCTTTTCTCTCTTCTCTCACCTAGTGTGAGACCTAACCCGAGTTCGCATGTGTGTATGTGCGTGTGTGAGTATGCATCTCGTTCATCATAGTCTCACTGTCCTACCAGTTAAATTTCGGTGACCTACGACCATCGGGTAGTGTTTGCGTCATCCTTGAGTCCGGTCATGTAGACCTGACTCAGATCGAACTGAGACCTATGCCATTGGGACCGCATCATCGCCGTGGTTCCAACGCCGCGTCTCGCGCATAAATCCGATATGTAGATCAAAAGTTATGTACATTTCATTGTATGACCCTTAATCATGTGGCCCACTTAAGTGTCATGCATGTGGACCCCACTCCTCTCTTGGCATAAGTTCCCATACAACACTATAACACACCACTAAAATTTCTATAGCTAACACTACCCACCCCACCCACACACACCACCCAAAAGCCTACTCTACCCTACAACCTTGTTTTCTCCTCCCATAGGTAATTATTTCTTTTCTTACAAACAAATGATTTCTCTCTCTCTCTCTCTCTCTCTCTCCTATCTCCTATCTCTCTCCCTCCTCCTCATTCTCTCCATGGCCAGCAAATCTCCCATTTTCTCCAGCCCCTTCTTTCCCTAATCACTCTAAATCCATCCATTTCAATATCATCTTATCCATGATTTCCCTTCCTTGGAGCTAGAGGAGCAAGGAGACCTAGATTTTTGTAAGGATCAAGGTGGGTGCTCTTAGATCCTTCTTCATTTCTTTCTTAGGAGCTTGTGGGACCCATCAAGTGGTGATGGAGATCCCTCATATCTCCATGATTGAGGCCAATGGCCCATTTCTTTGCATCCATGTTCCATGGATGGGGCCATTCTCCATGGACCCCATCATAGCATTTTCCTTTGATGCATGTCATTTTTCTCTCTTGTGGCTAGATTATTTCTATTTTTCATTATTTTATTCTTGTTTCCCTGATGTGTGTGGCCCACTTAGTGGCCCCGGAATATCCAGACCATCCAAGTAAAGTGGACGCCGATGGTTGTCCATTCCTTGGACGTTAACACTCTATTTACTCCATTTTGGGCACATGCAATGGGTTTCATGAAGGGGGTATGGCCTGGATGTTTGTGGGGCCCACTAAGGTGGATCTTAACACAAATTTTATGGGGTATTTTCCCATTTAATCAGTGGTTATGTTCAGTTATTTTCATACATACCTTGCTGTCCAGAAAAATTCTGTACTGTTTTTGGGTTGTTTTTGGCACAGATTATGGACTGATTTAGAGGATGTTTTACCTCCAATATTTGATTATTTTTGGAGATGTGGACCCTACCTAGAAGTATGTTGAATTTCACCTTCATCCGTCCTTGTTTGATCACCCAAAAGAGTGGGCCAAGGAGGGTGGATAATCCAGATTTTCTGGACTGTCTAGCAACCATGCTTGCTGTACAAACATAATTATCAGTCTATTTCTGAAATAGTGGGACACCTTCCTGGACCCCACCTTGTTGTATACTTGTGTAGGGATGTTGGTCCTACATTTTCTTAAAATTTGGCAAACCTGGGCCCACTCTAATGGGGTGCACAAATCAGGGGCAGCAACATTGTTTCAGCAGCAGCATTATTTCAGAAATACCTTGCTGTCTATAATTGTAGGAGTTAAATAAAATACTTTTACTATCCAAAAAATTCTAAAATTTTGCAGAGAGGTGTCTCACCCATGCTAAGACCTACCTGAAAAATTTTAGGGCCAATGGACCTCATTTGGGCATCCAAAAGGGTGGGCCAATATGGTGGGCTGCCAGAAATTTCTGCTATACAGTCCAGCAGCATAGTTTCATAAAAATAAAATTTAAAAAATATTTCTCAGAAGGTCGGCTATATTTCTGGGTCCCACCTTGTTGTGGGCATGATGAGGGACCTTGGGTCCAAATTTTAGGAATTTTGGACGCCTAGAACCCACCCATTTGATGGCCCAAATTCAGGACAGTTATATTCCAGCAATATTTTACCCTGGACAGATTGTATTCTTTAAATTAATTAAAATACTTTTGAGAGTATTAAAATTATAAAAATTTACAGGAAGGTAGTCCACTCATGGTGGGATCTACCTACCAAATTTCAAGTCTAATAGAACCCTGTGTACAGCGTGACAAGGCCCGGACTGGCCCACCACGTTGGGACGTCCAGGCCAGTCCGATTTTCTGGATAGATTGTTTCATTCAAATCAATTAAATTATTTCTAGATGTCCAAAAATTCTGAAATTTTGTGAAATTGTGGTCCACCTATGGAAGAACCATCCTGTAAAGTTTCAGGGCCATTAGGCCCCTGGACTGACCGTGGTATGGCCTGTAAATTGGGTCAGTTTGAGCCAAATACCTAGGCCCATATGACTAACCACCATGGGATGCCCCTACCTTGGGCTGCTGGGCCTGCATTCTAATGGCATGGCCCACTTAAATTAAGTGTTGTATATCCCCCTTCTTATCTGGTGGGACCTACTGTGATATGTGTGGGTCACCATGGGTTAGTAACCCATTTAAATTAAATAAATTTCCGGACTCCAGCAGGCCCAGGAAGTGGGTGGGCTGAAATTCCAGTAAGGGGCCCAAATTTCTGCAAAGTTGATCTTTTGGAGCCGTGGCGACCCACCAGATTTAAGGGAGTATTACACACACTCTTTGCCCTCCCTCCTTAGACATTTTGGGCTTAATTAGTGCCCCCTGAGGCCCACCTTTGTGGTAGTTTGTGGGTTAGCCTTAACCAGAATTTTTGATAGTTTTATAGGCCCAATGGGCTGGAAACCTATCCCTTGAGCCCAAGATTGTGCAAGGACTGACCTTATTGACTCATGGGCCCAATGGGCCGTCTACAAGATGATCATGTGCATTTATTAGCCTTGATGCCCTCATAAAATGCTTAATTGTAGGCTAACTTGCAAGGCCCACATAAATGTATATTGTAGAGGGCCTTGCTAAATCTTTGGGCTAGTGTGGCAAGGCCCACACTGTCAGTATAGGCCTTGCCCATGTGTATTCTTGGGCTTACGGGCTGCCTTCAAGTCCACCATAATGAATGAATTGGATGGCTTTTGTTTGAGCCATTTCTTTTGGGCCCATTATGTGATATATTATATGCATGTTTGTATTAGCAAGTAGGCCTTGTGGACTTAGTTCTTTTGGATAGGCCCATTGATCTTGGGCCTATACTCTCCTATCTATTGTGATGGGCTTAGGAGCAAAATACATAAGAGGTTGGGCCCTTGGCTGCCCACTAAACTGACCCTGTACTTGGGCCAAAAGTGAGGCACAACTCACTTGTGTTAAATGTGAAACTTGCCCATGTAAATGAATTACTAGGTTGCCCATGAAGCCCACTACAATATATGGATTTATGACCTTTATGGTTGGGCCCAATCCTTGCTTAAGGGCCCACCATGCTACCTAAGTATTGGGCTTAGTGTATGGCCCACTAGGTCATGGATTGCTTAGGCCTTAGGCCTTATTTCATGCTCAAGTAGTGGCGGGCTACCTCTTGGAAACCAGTTGAGGTTGGATGTCCTCCTGAGTGATTCTAAGGTAGGCCCATGGGTTTCCCTATGGATGGTTAAAGGCCTACCATAGACCCTAGGCCATTTGTTTAAGGGTCAATGTGTATATATGTGGAACCTACCTTGACACATGTTTGGTCCAGGCTGTCCAAGCCTTAGATCGCCCGATTATGGAGGCACTCTTTGCCTTGGGTTGCTGCTGGATTCACAATCTAGTAGCAGACCCACTTGATCTTTTCTTGACGTATACACACCCTCCATCTGGTGGGGCCCCCTGTGAATATTGTTGGCTTTCATGAGATCATTCCCACTTATTTAAATAATTTCTGGGCTTTAGCAGGCCCAAGAAGCTGAGTGGGCTGAATGTTTATCAAGGGGTCTCAAATGTACATTGTTATGGTTGAAACTTTATTGGACATGGGACCCACCATATTGAGAACTTGTGTACGTGTTGTATGATTGAGTTTTCTTATAATCTTTGGGCTTAATCAGTGCATTCTTTTGGGTCACCTTTAGTGATCACACGAGGACCCCATCCTAGATCAGATTTTTGGTATATCCCATGGGCCTAGAGTGGGTTGGGACGTCCCAGCTTGGCCCAACCATATATTGGGCCAGCTTCCACCATTTTGATGGACTTGTGGGCTAAGATAAGGATAGTATTGGGCCCTTGGTTGCCCACTTAAATTGCTAGTTATTGGGCTGATGTAGTTGGGCCCATTTCATCATCCAAACTTAAACTTATTTTTGGGCCGTATATTGTGTACGCAGGTTGCCCACCAAGTCCAATTTAATGCATGGATTCTATGGCCATTGGGAATTGAGCCTTGGGCCTTAATTTCTCTCTTGGGGCCCATGTTGTTAAAGGTGGTATTATATCCTTTTCTTATAGCCTCTTATGAGGGATATATGTATGTGGTTACCTGTGTTCTTATCTTGAATGTAAGCCTTGGGCCTTGTATCCATATAGTTCGTGGTTGAGATGCCTCTTGGGGAATGGTGGTTAAATGTCCCCATTATGGACCCCTATAGGCCCGATTGTATCTAATTGTGATTAGATGCTCATCTTAAACTCTTGCTAGACTCACTTCTGTGTTACTTAGACACGTAGTTGTATGCTTAGTTTCGTGGGCTACCCTAGGTAAATGGGCCCCCACTAGAGGTGGGATTCCTTATGGATATTGTCTAAATACCTAGTCTTGGTCCCTTCTTTGATAGGAGGAGTGTACTACTTTGTATATCGCCGCATAATGCGTCTAGACCCATCTTCATGACCCATGTGCATCATTATATGCTTGGATGACACTGTGTGTGTGGTTATGATTGTGCCATTGGGCATTGCATGTTGCCTTCCTGAGGGACGTAGTATTCTCTCTTGAGCATGTTGGATGCTTGGAATTGATGCATAGTTGATGATGTGATTCATGCATCTAGCATTGCATAACATATGAGCATTATCACCCTCACTTCATAAGGGTTGTAGCCTCCACAGATACATCATGGATGGCCATGTTTGGATACTGGAAATGTTACTTGAGCATACCGGGTGCATAGGATGCCCATGGATGAAATTCCCAAAACTTCCATGGTACCAAGGATCTGCTCCAACGCCATGATCGAGTGGAATATATGAGCGCACGAGGGCCTTATACCGTTAGGCCGCGACTCCCACTGTCATGTAGTCGGTTGGATAGGGGTGTAGCCTTACTCGCCTGATGTAAGGTGCATTGCTAGGCTGAGTCTGACCACCTCGTGAATGGGTCTGCTACCGCAGGCCTTGCTGGTGATTGGTTGTCCATAGGCGGTTAGTGAAGTCTCTTACGCTCGTTTGACTGTGCGGGGTCTGTAGAGCGGCAGTCATCCGGTAGTGTAATGGACTCCGGTAATTTTCTTATGATGGAAATGTACTTGATATGTAGATTTGATATGAGCACTGACATTACTTCGCATTGCACTTGCATCGGCTGTGTAAGCCTCATATTGCATCGCCTTGGCATGGTGCCCAGTACTCCTTGTATTATAGTACTCATCGCATTACAGTACTCATATTGCATTACAGTACTCATTGCATTACAGTACTTATCGCATTACAGTACTCATTGCATTATATAGCCTTGGTATGGCTTCCTGCATTATCGTACTGCCTTGGTATAGTTTCTTGCATTCATGATAGCCTTGGTAAGGCTAGTGGTATTGGTATTGATCATGACTCCCTTATGCATTCTCTATCTTCTTCTGAGCACTATTATCACACACTTTCACCACCCTCTGAGCTTTCTATAAGCTTATGCACGATTGATACGTGCAGGAGATCCTAGGCAGGCGTCGTAGCACCAGAGCGTGGAGTAGAGTTGAGCTTGAGGACTACAGTATTGCTGACTCTTTTCTCTCTTTTCCCATTATCTTATGTATGTCTTTTCGGACCTGATGTAAGCTTGTAAAAGTTTAAATTCTTAGTGGATTTTGTGATGTGTATCCTTTGTTACTTCCAGATGTACTTGCTGTGATCTTGGGTATGCTCGTATTGTACTGTTATGAAAATCCTCCTTGTAGGATCCTAGGATCGGAACCTGCCCCAGGAGCCGAGAATGGGATACTACGGAGGCTGTTGCGGCCAGAACCGGCCATCGGGTTCCTTGTGAGTCCGGTTACCAGGTCTGGGGTGTGACAGAAGTTGGTATCAGAGCATAGCAAGTAATTTTGGAATAACTTGGGATAGTATCATATATTTGCTGCGAGCTTAGGACAAGTAGTATCCCGAGTACGTTTTCCTCGTTCCGTTTGAGCCTTTAAGGATTCTAATTCCTTAGTGTCCATCACCTTTATTCGTCTGTAGACCATGCCATCTAGTCAAGGTGCCCATGATTGTGACGCCCGTGGCCGTGGTGCCCATGGACATGGTTCTCATTTCGCTCCAATGATCCAAGTGACTTTTGCTCCACCACCTGTGATATGATTGTTTGTATTGCCTTCCTTGTATGATGATTGTTATATGATGGAGGTGTTTTATTTTTTTCTTGTCCTGAATTGGTCAATTTTGAGGATGAAATTTCTTTGTTGGTGGGGAGGATTATGAGACCCGACCCTAGTTCCCATATGTGCATGTGTGTGTGTGATTATGCATCTTGTTCATCATGGTCTCGCGGTCCTACCGGTCGAATTCCGGCGACCCGCGACCATCGGATTGTATTTGCGGTCACATTGAGTTCGGTCACGTAGACCCGACTCGGATCGACCCGAGACCTATGCTGTAACACCCTGAAAATCGAGGGTCAAGCATAAACTCGACTCTCGAATTCCAACGCATCACTTATACAACAAAATGAATGATGATTGAATGTTGTCTGCATTAATGTAGTGAACATGAGTGAGATTAAGATAAAACAACATATCGTACTCCAGAGACAGTTAAATTGCAAGCGGAAGACTGTGATAGATATATAAAATATATAAACTGTGGTGAGTCTCCAGAGTGTGATAATGTTACTAGGTTAAATAATTACAAGTACAATGTCAAATTATACCAAAGGTGTAGTGTATAAGTGCTATATTTTATATCCTTGTTTGTTGTCAAATTTGTGGTGCTAAAATCTCTGTTTTATATCTTGCATAAGTGAAGCTCTCTCAAAGATCAACATTCATGAACAAGCTAAGCTCACAAGTATAAAGATCAAAGTTGAATGCAAGAACTACTCACAAGACATGACTCAAGCTTCAAGACTTCAAGAAGAGTATAAGTCAGTTCATAAAGAACTCAAGTCATGTACAAGGCAGTTCATGAAGAATTCAAGACACTTTCAAGATTGAGCTATATCAAAACTTCAAGGCTCATACTTCAAGGTTGCTAGTTCCTAATATTTCAATGTCCAGACTTCATGGTTGAGGTTTGACTGACCTTAGGTTAACCTTATAAGTAGGTCATTTTGGATACATAAATCAAATGTTTATTTTACATAAGTTTGGTCAGTTTCTTCGACTAGTCCTAGGCCTTCTTCGACTAGTCCTAGAGTTGCTTCGACCAGTCTAAGAAATTCCTCGATAAGTCGTAAGTTTGTTACAAAAATCGGATATTTTTCTGTTAGGCTTCGACTAGTCCAAGGATTTCTTCGACCGGTCGTTGGAACAGTGTCGACTGGTTCTTCGACCAGTCGTAATTCTTCGACACAAAGTCCAGCGATAAATTCACAAGGTCTTCGACCAGTCGTAGGAGACCTACGACCAGTCGAAGGTGACCTATGACCAGTCGAAGGAGGCCTTCGACCAGTCGTAGAACGGTCAAAGCTTATCGCGTCCGATTTTTTTCAAAATTGTTATTTCTTCGACTAGTCGAAGGGTTCCTTAGACCAGTCAAAGGTGCGATCTGCTCACCTATAAATAGAGCACGAAACTCAGAAGAAATCATCGAATTAATTAATCCTTTCAAGCCAATCTTCGTCGAACTTCTGAGAGATATTTCTGTGCTCCATCAAAGCTAAGTGTGCTTATTTAATTCTCTTTCCTTAGCTTTATTTAATTGATTTTGTTTCTGATATTCCAATCTAAATTGATAAGAGGAATCGCTATTCCCTTTCTTTGGAATCAAAATCAATTAAGGCAAGCCCTACTTGGTTAAATTTAAAATCTATTAGAATTAGAACCATTGTAATTGAGTACTGGACATTGAACTTGGACATTCAATCATCTACTCGGATTTGGTTCTACCTGGCTGCTATATCGAAGGAGATATTCAGGTATTTTACATTTAATTGTAAATTCCTTTCTATTTTGGTTTCTTTCAAGATTTGCCAGAAAAATCTTGTTGTTTTGGTTATCTGAGGAGAGCCAGGAAAACTCAGAAGAAGGGGTTTTTTTTTTATTGTGTAAGCCCACAGACAAAGACACAATTGTAAAGGTTTTTGGTGAACTTGGAAAACCTATTTTGTTAGTGAACGCTAATATCCCCTGTGTGAGGATATTAGGAGTGGAGTAGCATTTTGTGTGGCTGTTGTTTAACAATTGGTGAACACACAGGCGAACCACTATAATCCCTAGCGTTATGGTTGAATGATTTACATTTCTAATCTTTAATTATTCTTTTGTGGGATGTATGAATGTGGTGAATGTTGTAATCATTTAATTCAAGCTTTGTGAGAATTTTGTAATAGTTTAGAATTTACTTTCAGCTATTTCTTTATTAGCTTGAATTTAAATTTCCTTTAAAGTTGTTCCAGTAAGGTTGCCCTGCCATTTTTATGGTGTATGGCTGTCCCTAGAACAATACATTTGTAATTACAATTTAATTCAATTCAGTTGTATTTATTTCTTTATTCCTCTTTGGTTTGAGATTTGATACAAAGATCTTTCTAGAATAAGGTTGTCCTACCATAAACTCTGGTTTTTGGTGAAAGGTTGTCCTTAGAACAACATTTGTATCAACCTCTCAAGATCTAAATTTTGAGGTTGTTTCACACTTTCCTGCATTGTGATTTACTTTGGCTATCATTTTATTTTAATTCTGCTGTTATAAGTTTTTATTTGGCATTGTCCTATTCACCCCCCCCTCTAGGACATATTGCTAGGCCTTTTCAGAGCATCTTCCTGCAATGCTTCCCTGTTGCTATACGTGTTTAACCGCCTAGTTCTAATCGGTTTCCCGACGCTTCCGGCTCCGTTTCTAGGTAAGAAACCCTAACCCTAATCTGATTTGGGGCTTGGGTGGTTGTAGGTTATGAAATTGCTAACCTATTTCGTTCTATAGGTTGCTAAACTGCCGTATGCAGAAGCTTAGCAATTCTATCGACTCCGTTACGATTCTACGACAAAAGGTGCGGACTTTAGGTGTATAGGTTATGGTTTTCAACGCTTTCAATGTCAGATAATGATCGATTCATAATCTGCATGCAATTGCACATGTACAAAGTGTTGTTTGTTTTTCTGTTTCGATTAAAGATGAAGGATATGGAATTTTTACATACTCTTGGTATTTGTAGAAAGTACCGTATACGTATAAATTTTGAAAATATGTTTGCCATGATTATTTGCTGTAATAATATATTATATATGGATAAAATACTTGTTTGGCGAAAGGGTTCGCCCTAATACATGTTTTTGCTAATATACACTATGTATGTTAAAATAGTGTATTCTAAGTGTTTGTGAAAATGACCGAATGAATATAGAAAAATGACCGAATGAATATAGAATTCTCATTCGTGCTCGCCATGACTAATTGTCATGGGTTTATGATTGTTGTATTGGCGATACCCCCTTGACGAAAGGATTTGCCCTAATTCACGCCACGGCCAATATACACTATATATGTTAAAATGTGTGGCCCAAGTGTTTATGGAAATGACTGAATGAATATGGAACTTGGATTCCTACTTGTCATGACTATCCGTCGTGGGTGCTCGCGTGTTATCCATTGGGGCAACTCCCTAGTGAAAGGATTTGGTCTAATACCTATGTGATAAACACATGTCATGTATGTTGATGTATGTAGTCTAAGTGTTTGTTGAAATGTTTGAATGAGTAGTAGTTAGTAAATTGTAATGTATAAGGGTGTTGAGATATGATTCTCAACTCCTTTAACTATGTGTATGATTTCCTTGGATAGCTGTTGATTAGGAATTGAATATGTACAAACTCATGCTTGTGTTGTGCTTCTTAACATGCTCAACTGATTGTATGATTTTATCTATGTAATGCATATGCTTAAATTCATGTTTACGTTGTATGATCCGTCATGGGTGATGGGGGAGTGGAGCAACGAGTGCGTGCAACAGCCCTAGCAGCCCTAAACGGATAATACCAGACTTTGATTGTATGATTTGAATCTTGATCCATTACTGCTTTATCTATCTGCAATTGATTGTGTTTGGGGCTATGATTATAGTCCAGACAATCGGTACCAGAATTGAATTCGTGGCTGTGATTCATTTGCCACGTGAGATGTGTTCGACGAACTCGAGTCGTACTTCGGTTGGCGATAGTGGTTGGCCACGCGAAGTGCCAATCATACTCAAATGCAGCATGCAGAGACATGTGATAATCATATAGGCATTTAACAAACAATCGAAGTACAACACTCATTTGAACATTTTATTAACATATTGAACATGCTACCGAACATTTCAATTCATCCATAAATTGCATAGTTGAAATTAAGATTACATGAAGGAAATTATACATATAGATAAGGTAATTGAGAATTCTATCTCAACACCTTTATTAAATACAATTCATCAAACAATATCTCATTCCAACATTTTATCAAACACATAGAACATGTTATTATACATAAATCACGTAGTTGAAATTAAGACTACATGAAGGAAATTATACATCTAAATAAGGTAATTGAGAATTCTATCTCAACACCCTTATTAAATAAAATTCGTCAAACAATTTCTCATTCAGACATTTTATCAAACACTTAGACTACACATTACCACATATATGAACTAAATTAGTTATAACATATATTATAGAAAATCCTTTCAAAAGGAGTTGTCATACATACAACAATCATGTATTCTAAGTTAATAGTATGGCAAGCATAAATCATGATTTCATATTCATTCAAACATTTCAACAAACACATGGAATGCATCATATATTCACATAGTTCACGCACATGTATAAATTATCGAATATATCATAACTAAGATCATATGGCAGCAATCAAGTCAGACATAAATCATTAGCTGGCATTGAAAGCCTTGAAAACCATAACCTAAATGTTTATAGTCCGCACCTTTCGTCAGAAAACTCGTTTCGAACTCGATTCGAATCCTACTCTTCTGTTTACAAAACAATGGCTACCTAAATCACGAAATAGGTTAGCTATTTCGTCGATTCCTCTATTTGGATTCCTAAAACAAGATTAGGTTTAGAATTTCTTACCAAAATCGTAGCCGAAAAAGGGTTGGATAGTGAAAGAAAATGGCGATCTATCATGTAGAGTCGTGTGGGAGGATTCCTGCAACGATCTCCCAGAATCACTCTCTTCTCCTCAGTCTTTTCTCTCCTTTTCTCTTTTCTCTCTCTTAGGGTTTGGAGAAATTCGTATGGGAGAGAGAGAGAGAGAGGTGGGTTTAAGGGCCTTATATAGGCTCAAAAGCGATGCAAATGGCCCCAAGGCCATGGTATACCTACTTTGTATCCAAAGGGTGACTGTTTTTTACAAACAGGACCTATAGGGAGGTCCACAACTCACATACGTCGTAGGGTAAGTTCCCTGACAATGGATCATGTCATGACTGTGTTTTTGGTATGATCTGACAAACTGATTGGCCATGAAGGACCTATATCAGATCGACGGTCGTCGTTCCTTGATCAGGGCCACAAATATACCGATTAGTGTAGGGAAATTTTCCTGACCTATGGGGGAAGTTTGGTCAGAATCTGATTGTCCAAAGTCTTCATTTTTGCACGCAAGCGAATGACCCAAGTCACTTAAGTTTCAACACATTTTCTAAAGGTATTCGTGTTTCTCACACACTTTACTCAGAGCTCAAGTTGTGCAGTTCTAGATACTGTTTGGGCTCGATTCTCGTGATGTTTGTTAAGTCCAATAAGACTGACATAATCCTATAGTTTCGCGGTAATCGGACTTTCGACGGGCGGTCTAGGCCCGATACGGAGTTTCAATGTGTTCCCGAGAGCAACTGGGTTTTGAGATTGCTCCTAGGTTTTTAAGTAATATTGAGTTAGCAATTTTAATAGTTTTGGGTCTTGTAGTTTGTATAGAAAGTGGTTCAAGTTAAATCCAACAATTATTTAGTTTAGTACTTAACCAAATTGCTCTCTAATTACGACAAAATAAGGTCCTAAGGTAGTTCTATGCCCCTTTTTGGCACTTTTAGTTAGTATATTATTTTAATTATTTTTCTAGTAGTTCATCATCAAGTCTACTTTATCTTTACCAAATTTCACTAGATTTCGTATTTAGAATTAGCAGCTGTCCAAATTAACAATTTTTGGATAGTTGTCACATCAACCTAGATTTAACTATATTAAAATTTTTATTATATTTTCACTTATTTTATGTGAAAATATACTTATCAAGCTTCAATCTGGCTTTTGAAGGACCTAAATTAGAGTTATATTGAGGGAGATATAACTTTTTGAATTCGGTCGAAAATTGCAGAAAGCTGCAGTGAGGGTTCACCAAATTTCGGTGCACCGGTAGCACTCCGCGGTCAGGGCGGTGCCACCGCGGTCCACTAGAGAGCCGGGCGCGGTGCGCCGCGGTCGGGACGGTGGCGCCGCGGTCGCCTGGTGGTGGTTCTGCCACTCATTGTCTTAAAATGAGCTTATCTTCCATTCTGGAATGAGTCATGCGATGTGCCATATATGAATTTGGGGTAGGAGAAGCTGATCTATCTAAATAACCTACTTATTTTGTGATATTACATATGGTTAATGGTCAAAAACCCATTTTATTTATAAATTTACTATTTATAGTAAATTTTAATTTAAGTATTGTTATTCATCATTTAAACATTAGGATTAGTGTCTAATATGAAAGTACTTGGAAAAATTTGAAGAATAAGGTGGTAAAAGGTGAGATTTTGAAGGAAATGGGTTGAAAGAGGATTTGAGAGTTTAGGATTGAGTTATGAGATGTCAATAAAGTATTATGATCGACCCATTGCCTAAGGACGTACATCGCCAAGTTGGGAAAAATCTGGGATGTTACACCACCCCTCTCGATCGCGTAGCCCAGTACGTGGAAAAGACCTCACTACTCGCCTGCCAGTAGTCTGCCAATATCTACCCGGATTATCGATAGCGGACCTATTCCCCAAGCTGGTCAAAGTAAGTCTAGCTTTGCCCCTGCCCTCTGGCAGATAAGGCCACATCCCCTTTCAATTGACCCCGACATAGTGGGAGACGCGGCCTACTGGTAATCGGCACTCTGGCGCTCATGTATCCACTCGGTCTAGACGTTACAGCATCCCCTGGCCACGGGGGTTTAAGAACTTTCACCCACAGATATTATAAGACCCGTGTCCTAGTCCGTACCGTTCCTTAGACTCCCGTGATCCTCCCTGTCGAATTCCGGCAACCCGCGACCTGTAGACATCATTTGCGCGTAACCCTAAGTCGCACCCCGTAGATTTGAGTTAACTCAACTCGAGACTTGTACCTTAGCGACACACTGTCCCCGCGTCTCACGCACTAATGTGATACCCAGGCTAGGAGATGTGGGCCTGCGTATATCTCGAGGAAACGCCGCTCATTGCGAATTCTGAGAGAATCTCTACCTATCTTTCACATCACTAGTCAAGTACACATCCCATCATAAACCCATGCTTTCTTTCTCCACAAGATAAGCAACCCTTCCCCTCTTAACCAAAGTCAACTCTCATGTCACTCCACCCATCACTCACACCCATCACCCCATCCCATCCCCTTTCTCTCTCATTTTCTCCACCCATTCCAAGCAACCCTAGAGAGAGCCAACATCCAAGCATTCCAAGAGAAAAGAAGCCAAGTGTGTGGCCCACTTCCTACCCCAAATCTCTCATCCTATCCCTTCAATCTTCATAACCCTCCATCAAAGAAGAAGCCTAGGAGCTAAGCGTCCCAAGGAACTAAGAAGAAGATCCAACGGTGGGTGAATCCTCATTGTTGGTAGGAAAGGAATTTTCACCATTGATTTTGATGATTTGAGGGCCCACATGATTTGGGACCCATCTTGATGTATGTATTGTAAATCCTAGGAGCGCTCATAGTGGTGGAGCCCTCCATCACACGTCTCTCTCTCTCTCTCTCTCTCTCTCTCTCTCTCTCTCTCCCTATTAATGGCCCACCTTGATGATGCATGAATTGATCCACGTCGTTCATTTAACGAGCCAACCCACTGTCCACATTTGGGTCCACCTTACTTCCCATTTTTAGGCCGGCCATAGGCAAAGGGAAAACACAAACATCTGCCTGATCTAGCGGCTGTGTGGACCCTACGTGGACCCCTACATGGGGCCCACCTTGCTGTCTGTCCAGCAGGCAAGCCAGTTGCCTGTCCGTCTGGACAGGCCTGGTTGAAAGAAAAATATAAATATCAGCTTGGTCCAACAACTGGTGGGCCACGCACATGTGGACCCACCTGATGTATCTGTTATGTCCACACCGTCCAGATAGGCTGGACGGTGGGACCTTCCTTGATGTATGGGTCCATCCACATCGTTCAGCTAAACTGGACATGGGACCCACCTTGATGGATGTATCCACACCGTCCAGACCAGCTGGGACGTGGGACCACCTTGATGCATGTGTGATATCCACACCGTCCCCATGTGTGGACCCCACCTAGATTTATGTGTTTCATCCTCACCGTCCAGTGAGGGACGGTGGGGTCTGCCATGATATGTGTTGCAATCCACACCGTCCAGTTGTTTAAGACGTGCTGGACCACCATGGTGTATGTGTTTTATCCACACTGTCCATCCCTGGACGGTGGGACCCACACGATGTATATGTTTCATATCCATGTCGTCTGTACATTTCGCTGTACACATAGGGCCCACCTGCTGTACACGCAGGGCCCACCTACTATACACGCAGGGCCCACCTACTATATGTGCAAGGCCTATTGTGATGTGTATGAAGCCCATATGATGAGGCCCATTGTGATGTATGTGAGGCCCATATGATGAGGCCCAATGTGATGTATGTGAGGCCCATGTGTGTGATGTATGTGAGGCCCATGTGATGAGGTCCAATGTGATGTATGTGAGGCTCATGTGATGAGGCCGAATATGATGTATGTGAGGCTTATGTGATGAGGCCCAATGTGATATATGTGAGGCCCTTGTGTGATGCCCAATGTGATGTATATGAGGCCCTTGCGTGAGGCCCAATGTGATGTATGTGAGGCCCATGTGATGAGGCCCAATATGTTGCATATGAGGCCCATGTGATGAGGCCCAACTGTGATGTGTGGCTCCACCATGATGTATGTGACAATATTTACGATGCCCGTCCATCTCCTAGTTACTATAAGGACCATGGACCCACATTATAGGATAGGTCTTAAATGGGTCATGCCTTGGGAGCAATGATAGTTAAATGTCCACATTGTAATAACAATGGTGGTTAAATGTCCGCATTGTAATCCTCCCTAGGGCCCGTTGATTAGCCCATTCTCATCGCCTCTTAGTGGGCTAACCTAAGTCGTTGGGCCCCCACCGCTATTAGTATGATCCATCTCACCATATTGGGCTATCCCAATTCATTGGGCCCCCATTGACGTTAGCATGATCCACCTCATTGGGCTCAACCCAAACTGTTAGGCCCCCATTATTGTTAATGGTACTCCCACCATGCCTTGTATGATTATCTAAACCTTGAAGACCACCTTGATGGATGTGTTATATGCATACAGTCCATCCATGTCCAGGCTGTAGGACTGCCTTGTGCGGCCTGCCATATTGTGTGTACTGTTCGTCCATTTTCTAGGCTTTGGGCTGCCCACCTTGACATCGTGTCCTATTTGGGCCCCTTAGGAAGTCTAGTTTACTACATGATGGAGCGGGTGAGGAAGCCCACTCCTTGTTCTTAGGCCCATCCTTGATATAAGTAAGACATCTAGGCCCATCCTTATGAGGAGAGTACATCATCCCTGCAGAATATGCCTAGTATAACTTCATAATACTTATGCATCATATGTATTGTTGGGCTACCCCAAAACAATGGGCCCCATTGATAATGATGTTTTCCACCATACCCTGTAGAAATACCCCAAGCTACGGAGCCCTCCTCGTGATTTGTATCAGGCCTTCCATAGCAATGTGTCCCACCAAGATACATGTTCTGCCCAAGTTTAGTGACCATACCTAAGGCCCACTTAGGTATTGAGAGAGCTACCCGATCCGCTTAAAAGGACACATCGTCCTAGATGTATGAATTCCACCAAGCCCACTTTGTGTATGTATCGGGCCCTTATAAGGAAGCCTAGTTTATTCATGATAAGAGATCGAGGAAACCCAATTATTCACCCTTTTAGCTCACCCTGTAAACTCACCTCATTGTATACCCACTTAACTCACCATGAGAAATGTATCCTACCTTTGTACCCCATTTATTAGGACCTAATAACATGTACATATCATCCACACCGTCCATCTCCTTATTAAGACGAGTATGAGGTCCACCCTTGACATTAGTGTGTTATCTAGGCCATCCGCTATCTGGAGGAGAGTACATCATCACCCCTTGTCGTGGAGGGAAGAATATGTGGTATCAGACTTAGTATATCCACTGTGTGGATACTACCTTGATACATGGGTTAGATCCACCATCCTTTTAGTGGACCCCGCCCTAGGATATATGTTATGCTAGTACCTTAAGTAGGTTATGATAGTCTAACATGAACCATTCCATGTAGACTTCTATATGTCTAGTGGGGTGTATCGTTCAACCCCTATTCTTGTAAGTGGCATACCGGTTAAGGCCGATCCTTACCTGCTATATCTGATAATCATGTTAGTGTACTTAGTCTAGTAGGACACACTGAGAACATGCTTAGTATTACATCATGATACATGTTCATACGCATTATTTATATGCCTGTTATAAGGAATGTTTGATCATAGCATTATCATTAGGTTGAGTTATTTAGGGGACTTCTTGTGAGACGGAGTTTTCCCACATGATTGCGTGGTACGTGCAGGTTGACACATGACTGGATGGTATCACTCATGAATCTCGCATTTTGTATTACACAATCACTTTGCGCCCTGGCGACATCAGGGCTGTGGCCTCCATAGGCATATCGTGGATGACAAAATGGGATACCGAAAATATTTGGTTCTAGCACTTGGGCACGTTCGATGTCCTTGGGTGAAAGTCCCTAAACCCCTTGGTACCAGGGATGCTCCAATGTATAGACTGAGTGGATACATGAGCGCCCGAGTGTCGAATACCAGTAGGCGACATCTCCCACTATATCATGGTCGGTTGTGAAGGGGGTGTGGCCTTATCCGCCCTAGTGAGGGGGCTATAAGCTAGGTTGAGTTTGACTAGCTCGCAAATGGGTCCACTATCGATGAGCGGGGTAGGTACTGGCAGACTACTGGCTAGGCGAGTTGTAACGCCCTGAAATTCGAGGGTCGAGTAGCAACTCAACTCTCGAGTTCCAGAACATCACTTATGCAACATAGATGATGATGATTGAATGTTGTCTATGTCAGTGCAATAAACATGAGTGAGATTATACCAAAACAGTAATTCATACTCCAGATCAATTGCATAAAGGCAAGCGGAAGACTGAAACTGTATATATAAGGAATGTGAAGAAACAAAACCATCTCGATCTCCAGAGTATGAACACTAACTGAGTAACCATATACATGTATTGTTTCTGAATCAAAAGGTCAAAATACAACTAAAACAGATATATCCTGAAATCCCTGCGATCCAGTCGGCCTAAGTAAAGCCGTCAGAGTACTGCATGTATGAGAACTCGTCCTGGTCCTCATCGTAGTCTGGCTTCGCCTCCTGAATCGACGTATCATCTATACTGAGACAGAGTCTGGTTGGTGTGTACAACACCGTCCCGTAATGTGGGAGTGAGTAGCTAACTTAGTGGAACAATAAAGCATAGGTTAACATGTTATCAACTCAGTCAAGCAGTAATGATAAAGCAGTACAATCAAACAATCCTAACTACTCTTATTTAATGCAAATATGAAATGACATGATGAATGCCCTTGCCAAACCACCCTCAAGCGACATCATCTTACGTTCGCGACATGCGTTCATCCCTCAGTGCTCCACATCTACTAGGCACATGCGGTGCGATGATGAGCATGATTACCGAGTAGTTATTAGTCCTTTCAAATAGCAGGATTGAGAAACTAAGGTACCTCCCTTGTATCATTCCCAAATATGATCCATTCTAGGTTCGTCAGTCCTTGTTAATCTCATACGATAGTGTATTTCTAGGTCACTGCACAGGCTGCCAGGGCTGTTACGCACAATGGTTACACCACATCCCCATCACCTTTTTAACGGTTCATCACTAAGCTGATACAGGCCTAGTCCATACTCTATACACTGCGGCAAAACTCGTCACCTCACTGCAAATTCAGAGTATGCTAGAGGTCACTACAAAGGGCTCGTCACCAATCAGTGTAGGCCGACAACACGAATATAGTGTCTCATACCACCATAATCGGCTCACGAGTTTGGTTGCTCACTGGTCACTACGGGGAGGCACGTGGCCCCAGCGCAGGCCGACAGCTTGACCACGGTGTCCCACACCACCATGCCCGGCTCATGAGTCTTAGCGGATCGAGGTACCATGGTTAACGGGATTCCACTGGTAAGTTTGGTACCCTAGGTTCAAGCAGTAGCGACCAAACATGATGAATATACATTAGACACATCGGGTTACTTGACGAGCCTGACTAGCTCGAGCGCACAATCAATTGAACGACATGAAATGCATAAGCACTTCGCGTGGCCTAACCACTGTCGCCAACTGACGTACAAATCAGGTTCGTCAAACACATCTTACGTGGCGACGTGAATCTCAACCACGATCTCAAGTCTGGTACCGATTGTCTGGACTATAGACATAGTCCCAAACTCAATCAATCCTTATTCATAGCATGTGGAGTAAAGCATAATAAACAAAGTAATTCAAGCATGTTAGTAAGCATGTCATAAAGCATGTTATAAAGCACAAAGTAAACAAGGAATACAAACACATATCATTCATAAGTAAGTGGTTAGATTAAACAACCCACATGGAGGAAATCATACAAGTCTCTAAGGTAGTTGAGAATCTCATCCCAACACCTACCTAAAGCACCATCTTCTAAACACTTATTCTCATAAGCATTTTCACAAACCCTTAGAATACACTATTTCAACATACATAGTGTATGTTAGTAAAACACGTATTAAGGCGAGTCCTTTCGCTAAGCAAATATTTTACGCATATATAATATATTCATACAGCAAATAATCATGGCAAACACATGTCCAAAATTTATACGTATACGGTACTTTCTATAATACACCATTTCTACATACATAGTGTATATTAGCAAAACATGTATGAGGGCGAATCCTTTTGCCAAATAAGTATTTTATCCATATATCATATATTCATACAACAAATAATCATGGCAAACACATTTCTAAAATTTATACGTATATGGTATTTTCTACGAATACCTACAATATGTAAAATTCCATATTCTACATCATTAATCGAAATGGAAAACAAACAACACTTTGTACATGTGCAATTGCATGCAGATCATGAATCTATCAATATCTGACATTGAAAGTGTTGAAAACCGTAACCTATACACCTAAAGTCCTCACCTTATACCGTAGAATCGCAACGAATCAGCTAGGTTTGCTAAGCTCCCGTATTCGGCAGTTTGGTAGCCTAAAGAATGAAATAAGTTAGCTATTTCATAACCTACAACCTTCACACCCCAAAACAGATTAGGGTTAAGGTTTCTTACCTAGAAACGAAGTCGGTATCGTCGGAAAAGCGACAAGAACGGAGTGGTGGAGCTTGGGTAGTGGTAGGAAAAGTAGCAGGGAGTTTCTCCCACTTCTCTCACTCTTTCTCTCTTTTCTCACTTCTCTCTCTAGGGTTTCTCTCAAATTCGTATGGCTGTGAGAGAGAGTGTTCTAAGGTCCTTATATAGCCTAAAAATACTCTAAAACAGACTTGTGGTCAAGGTATACTTAGGTTATAACCAAAGCGGCACTTTTCCAGCTCAAGGGAGGACTTCTGCCGGGCCTCCTTGAGCCAAAGGTCAGACTTAAGCTCACCAACCTTGGATCTAGGTGGAGTTAAGTTTTCGTTCCAGTAAGGTTTCCAGATCACGCGTCGTGGACCAGCTTCAGTTCAACGGTCAGCGGGTTTCGATCAGAAATTCCAAGTATATGGATATGTTTATGAAAATTTTCCTGATCCAAGGGTGTATTTGGGTCAGATTCTGACTGTCTGGTTGCTTACAAAATGTCCGCAAGCGACACGTGCCAGATTACTATTCAAGATATTTATTTTGTAAAGAAAACAAGTGTTTTTACACTCTCGCTCCGGACTCAAGAAAACAAGTGTTTTTACACTGTCTGGGTTTGATTTCCGAGATGGTAGTCAAGCCCAGGGAGGCGGTCCTAATTCCTTAACTTCGTATTATTTGGACTCCCGATATGCGGTACAGACCTGATACGGAGTTTCAATGTGCTCCCGAGAGCAGTCAGGTAATGAGTTTGATCCTAGACTTTAGGGTAACCTAGCGTCAATGATTCTACAAGTTTTAGTTCTTGTAGATCGTATTTAAAGCGATTCAAACGGATTTCATGGATAATCTAGTTTAGCACTTAGTTAATTTTGTCAAATTTCTAAAGGATTTAATCCTAAGTGATTCCTGGTCGAGGTGGTACTCGGACCATTGTACGGAATTTTACGAGTCGTTACTATCTACCCCCCTTAAATAAAAATTTCGTCCTTGAAATTTGTACCTTTTCGTACTCCTCGAGAATCTGAGGGTAGTTCTTTCTAACCTCGGCCTCTGTCTCCCACGTAGCTTCCTCCTCTGTATGATTTGTCCACAGTACCTTCACGAGTGGAATCACCTTACTAGTAGTACCTGCTCCTTCCTGTCAAGTATACCCGTCGGATGCAGCTCATAAGTTGCATCCTCGCTCAGCTGTACTTGCTCCCATTTGATGATATGTGAAGGATCAGGAACGTACTTCTTCAGCATAGACACATGAAATAAGTTATGTACAGCTGCAAGTGGTGTGGGCAAAGTGAGACGATATGTCACAGCACCCACTCTATCCAGTATCTGAAATGGACCAATAAACCTCGACGTGAGCTTCCTCTTCTTCCCAAATCGAAGGACTACCTTCATAGGGGAAACCCAGAGGAATACATGATCTCCGACCTCGAACTCAAGCGGTCGCCGCCTCGTATCGGCGTAACTCTTCTGCCTGCTCTGCGCTGTAAGAAGTCGACGCCTGATAATGTCGATCTTCTCTGAGGTCGCCTGAACCAACTCTGGGCCAATCAAGCTACGCTCGCTAACCTCAGCCCAATAATGCGGTGCTCTGCAAGGGCAACCATACAGGGCCTCTTATGGAGCCATACCAATACTCGCCTGGAAGCTGTTGTTGTAGGCGAACACTGCATAAGGAAGACAGTCATCCCAACTGTCCTTGAAGTCCAACACACATGTTCGCAACATATCCTCCAGAATCTGATTCACCCGCTCTGTCTACCCATCAGTCTGAGGATGAAACGCCGTACTGAACTTCAACTTCACACCCATCGCTTCCTGGATACGAGTCCAGAAGATAGATGTGAACTGAGTGTCTCTGTCCGACACAATCTCTAAAGGAACTCCATGCAGACGGATGATCTCTCTGATGTACAATCTAGCCAGCTCGTCTGCAGAGTTCGTGACTCTAATAGGGAGAAAATGGGCCTATTTGGTCAACCGGTCCACAATCACCCAGATGGAATCGTGTCCCTTCCTCATCTTCGGTAGCCCCGATATGAAATCCATGGAAATGAAGCCCCACTTCCATTTTGCTATGGGCGTGGGCTGAAGCAGTCCAGGAGGTCGGCGATGTTCTGTCTTGACCTGCTGGCACGTCAGACAACTAGAAACGAACTCAGCGATGTGGGCCTTCATGTTATCCCACCAATACGACCGTCTCATATCCCAGTACATCTTCGTACTACGAGGATGCATTGCGAGCTTCGTATTGTGAGCAGACTCGAGAAGCTCCTGTCTCAAGTCAGGAATATCAGGAATGCATAGGCGGCCATGGAATCGTAGATCCCCATCAGAACCAACTCTCCACTCGGAGTCCTCGGCGTCGCTAGCTTGCTCTCGAAGCTCAGACAACCGCTTATCGCCCTTTTGAGCCTCAATGATCCTGTCATCAATAAGTGGTCGCACCCGAACGTGAGTAACACACTCAAATGGCTCCTCCACGGTGAGTCTCTGCTCGAAGTCCCGCACAAACTCAACCATGTCCCACTCTGCTATCATCAACGGAGCCGCAAATGATATAGCCTTCTTGCTGCTCAACGCGTCTGCCACAAGGTTCGCCTTGCCAGGATGGTAGGAAACCTCGAACTTAAAGTCCTTTAAGGTCTCCATCCATCGGCGTTGTCTCATATTCAAGTCTCGCTGCGTGAATATATACTTAAGGCTCTTGTGGTCGCAGAAAAGCTCGAACTCCTCTCTGTAGAGGTAATGTCTCCAAAGCTTTAATGCAAAGATGACAGCTGTCAACTCTAGGTCATGTGTAGGGTATTCTCCTCGTGCTTCCTTAATTGTCTCGAGGCATACGAAATCACCCTGTCCTTCTGCATAAGGACACAACCCAAACCAACGCGAGACGCGTCAATGTATATCGTGTACTTAACCCCTTGCTCTGGCAATATTAGCACAGGGGCGGACATTAACCTGTCCTTCAGCTCCTTGAAAGCTGCTTCCTCCTTCTCATTCCAGGCGAACTTCAGGTTCTTCCGTGTCAACTGAGACAATGGCCTGACAATCTTCGAGAAGTCCCGAATGAAGCGTCTATAATACCTGCCAGACCATGGAAACTCCTCACCTAGGTAACCGAGCCAGGCTGCTGCCAATCCTGAACCACGGTTACCTTAGCAAGGTCCCCTGCTATCCCATCATTGGACACCACATGTCCGAGGAACTTGACTTCCTCCTGCCAGAAGTCGCACTTCTTATACTGCGCGAACAACTGGTTCTTCTTCAACGTATCCAACATCGCTCTCAAGTGCTCCTCGTGCTCCTCCCGACTCGTAGAGTATATAAGGATGTCATCAATAAAGACGATGACGAATCGGTATAGGAATGACTGAAATACCTGGTTCATCAGGTCCATGAACACTGCCGGTGCGTTCGTAAGACCGAACGACATAACTAGAAACTCATAGTGCCCAAAGCATGTCTTGAAATCTGTCTTCTGCACGTCTTCATCTCTGACGCGCAACTGGTGGTACCCTAACTGCAAATCAATCTTCAAAAAATACTTCGCCCCCCTCAACTGATCAAACAGATTATCTATCCTGGGCAAAGGATACTTGTTCTTCACTGTGACTTGGTTCAATCTGCGGTAATCAATACACAACCGCTGAGAACCATCCTTCTTCCTTACAAATAACATGGGTGCACCCCAAGGGGAAACACTAGGTCGAATGAAACCCTTCTCTAGCAACCCGTCAATCTGTTTCCTCAGCTCCTCCATCTCACATGGAGGCATACGATAAGTCGGCAATGAGATAGGTGTTGCACCAGGCGTAAGATCAATGGTGAAGTCGATCTTGCGCTGAGGTGGCAAACCAGGAATCATCCCAAACACACCTGTAAAATCCCGAACCACAGGTGTATTTCCCAACGTCGGACCATCAACCTGCTCTAATAGGGTAGCGTAACTATTGATGCGGTAATACCAACTGACCTGCACTGGGAAAGTAAAGACCATGCCGTCAGGTCCACGTGTTGTCATGATCTGAGTATCGCAATCGATATCGGCCTTCATCTCCACGAGACAGTCTATGCCGAGAATCACATCGTAATGATGGAGCGGTGCGACCAACAGGTCGACAGCCACTGTCCTGCTCCCTAGGTCTATCGAACAACCCCGACACATCGTAGTGGAGTCTGAGAAAGTCCCTGTGGCAGTAAGGAGTCTCATCCCAATCATAGGACTAGTTTCCAACCCTAGTCGCTTGACCGCAACACATGAAACAATAGAGGTAGTAGACCCGGTGTCCACCAATAGAAAGACTGGAATACCTTGTACATGTGCAGTGACCTCGAAGGCCATAGGTGCTGAAGGTACAGTATCTGGTTCCTCTGCTGTAAGTGCATGAACACGCACCTGCTGAGATCGGTTAGGTTAAGGTACAATGGGCCGTTGAGGAGGCCGGAAGTGAGGTGCAGGTGGTCTGAAAGATGGATGAGCAGGGGCAGTCCGCAGAGGTGGAGCTGATATGGCTTAAGGGTGAGGACGATCCAGCCTCTGCAGTGGTGAGAACCTGCTAGCCCTCATACGTGAAAAACAACTCTCAGCCGGATGACCCAGTTTCCCGCAGAAAGAACAGGTCACTCCTAGGCGCCTCATCGGAAGTACTGGCGCTGCGATCCTGGGGGAGAGTCGATGCGAGGCCTCTTGCCGAGGAAAGGCCTACTCTGTGCATCAGGTCTTGGTCTCGTGACTATAGTACCACGAGAACGGGTCAGCTGATTACCATCCTACTCGGCCATCATAGACATGTAAACCAGTTCCGTGTTAGAAGGTATACTGATACAGCACATTTTCGACCGTATATCAGGTCGCAAACCCCCAGAAAAATAGCGTATCCGCATCGGCTCATCAACAAGGATGGTCGGGACAAAGTGGCTTAACTCTGTAAAGTGATGCTCGTACTCAGTGACTGTCATGCCTTCCTGCCTGAGGCGTAAAAACTCATCCTCTCGCTCGTGTCTGTAGGTCTGCGGGTAATACTTCTCGTGAAATTGGAACTCAAATGCTGCCCAAGTCCACACATAGCCCACTGCGACAGACTGCAGCACATTATCCCACCACAGGCTGGCCTCCCTCTCGAACATGAAAGTGGCCAACTTGACCTGCTCTGCCTCAGTATAGTGCAACATCCTAAGCATCTTGGAGATGCGGTTTAGCCAAAACTCAGCCTCCTCGGTCTGTGAGAACCCATGAATGTGGGAGGCCTCAAGTGTTGGAATCGCTCAAGTAAGCCACGAGTACCAACATCTCCAGTAGGGGGTACAGCAGGCGCAGGGGGAGGTATAGCCTCAACCTGAGCAGGAGGCTCTGCGGTCTCAGGTCGTGTAGATGATGAAGGTGGAGCCGCACTGCCACCCTGAGCCGATAAGACCGCAAGAAGCTGCTGATGCTGCTGCTGCATCAGCTTCAGCATATGCTCAAACCTGTCAGGAGGTGGAGCAGCCTGTGAGTCATGCTGTGTAGATGAGGATGCCCGGTGCTGCTCACGAACTGGGGGTGTATAAGGTGGCAGTCCACGAGTAGGACCAGTAGGAGGCTGATCGGAGCCAGAACCCGGGCCCGTAGGATCTCCTCTGCCAGGAGTCTGGTCCATCGAGTCAGTGAGCAAAAGGGGTGCCGTGCTCCTCGTAGATCTCCGTGGCATGCCCTACACAACATAGGGTACATCGCTTGTGAGATAAAGTATGACAACACAATACACAATCACTTAAGCATTCCACACACATCATAGCAAAAGAGGCTGCATGCTTTTCATTTACCCAAAATTGTCATAATACATGGAATACAGAGTTACATGAATCATGACAGAAATTACATGTGAGCCAATTACATCCACAACATCAAACACTTAAAACATAATACTAACTACTACATCACTAACATGAAACATAAACCTACTACAGAAAAGAAACCAAAATAACTACAAAACAGCAGTATGGATGGCTAGGCATCCGAGTCAGGCGATGGAGGAGGGGCATTCTTGTCCCATAGTCAGCACAGGATGGCCTTAAAGGTGTGAGACACCTTACTGAGCTTGGTTCAGACCCGCTCGACTTCCTGTGCAGGGCGGCTTGGCCCTCCTCAAGACGGGCTAAACGAGCATCTATGGTAGCCCGATCTGTGCCCTGCTCCTGAGCCACAGGAAGTGAACTCTCCACCGTGTCCTGGGCCTCAGGTTCCTCTTCTTCTTCTTCAGCTTCACTCCCATCTTCCACTCTCGTCTTCTTCACTCTCTATTTCATCCTCACTCTCCACATGTCGGGTCCGTCATCGCCGTGCCCCAAGTTTCATCTGATGGAGAGTATTCTCGTCGATTTGATGGATCGATACTGGCCTTTCCACCCCTAGACTATAGCCAAACTCCCGTGCAATCCTGCATACGAGTCGGCCGAAGGGAAGCGAATTAGAGCTCCTGGTGGAGCGTGCAATACCCACAATCTATCGCAACACGAATGTAGGCACGCACAGGTTCGCCCTCTGTCCTACTTGGTACAGAAAGTCTACCATGAGTCACGTGCACTCGCTGCGCTTACTGTGTCTAGGGTAGAGGTTGTATGTGAAGATGTGATGTAGTAGGCGGAAGTCGTCTGACATGTGGGATGCTGGCAGACTTTTGTTTGGCTGCCACTCAACCAGTCGGCCACCATAAAGGTAACGTGTACGACGATCCCTTTCACGAGCAGTCCCCAGATTTTGTTCACTAGCATGTACGTCACCAAGGGGCATATTCATAAGCCGCGCAATCACTCTCACATTAAAGTGGCGCAGCGGAAGCGTGGTGGGCCCATAACCCACAGGTCCCAAGATCGAAACCTGGCTTTGATACCAACTTGTAACGCCCTGAAATTCGAGGGTCGAGTAGCAACTCAACTCTCGAGTTCTAGAACATCACTTATGCAACATAGATGATGATGATTGAATGTTGTCTGTGTCAGTGCAATAAACATGAGTGAGATTATACCAAAACAGTAATTCATACTCCAGATCAATTGTATAAAGGCAAGCGGAAGACTGAAACTGTATATATAAGGAATGTGAAGAAACAAAACCATCTCGATCTCTAGAGTATGAAAACTAACTGAGTAACCATATACATGTATTTTTTCTGAATCAAAAGGTCAAAATACAACTAAAACAGATATATCCTGAAATCCGCGCGATCCAGTCGGCTTAAGCAAAGCCGTCAGAGTACTGCATGTATGAGAAATCGTCCTGGTCCTCATCGTAGTTTGACTTCGCCTCCTGAATCGACGTATCATCTATACCTGAGACAGAGTCTGGTTGGTGTGTACAACACCGTCCCGTAACGTGGGAGTGAGTAGCTAACTCAGTGGAACAATAAAGCATAGGTTAACATGTTATAACTCAATCAAGCAGTAATGATAAAGCAGTACAATCAAACAATCCTAACTACTCTTATTTAATGCAATATGAAATGACATGATGAATGCCTTGCCAAACCACCCTCAAGCGACATCATCTTACATTCGCGACATGCGTTCATCCCTCAGTGCTCCACATCTACCAGGCACATGCGGTGCGATGATGAGCATGATTACCGAGTAGTTATTAGTCCTTTCAAACAGCAGGATTGGGAAACTAAGGTATCTCACTTGTATCATTCCCAAACATGATCCATTCTAGGGTCGTCAGTCCTAGTTAATCTCATACGATAGTGTATTTCTAGGTTGCTGCAAATGCTGCCAGGGCTGTTACGCACAATGGTTACACCACTCCCCCATTACCTTTTTAATGGTTCATCTTTAAGCTGATACAGGCCTAGTCCATACTCTAAACACTGTGGCAAAACTCGTTGCCTCACCGCAAATTCAGAGTATGCTCGAGGTCACTATTAAGGGCTCGTCACCAATCAGTGTAGGCCGACAGCATGAATATAGTGTCCCATACCACCATAATCGGCTCACGAGTCTGGTTGCTCACTAGTCACTACGGGGAGGCACGTGGCCCCAGCATAGACCGACAGCTCGACCACGGTGTCCCATACCACCATGCCCGGCTCATGAGTCTTAGCGGATCGAGGTACCATGGTTAACGGGATTCCACTGGTAAGTTTGGTACCCTAGGTTCAAGCAGTAGCGACCAAACATGGTGAACATACATTAGACACATCGGGTTACTTGACGAGCCTGACTAGCTCGAGCGCACATCAATTGAACGACATAAAATGCATAAGCAATTCGCGTGGCCTAACCACTGTCGCCAACTGACGTACGACTCGGGTTCGTCAAACACATCTTACGTGGCGACGTGAATCTCAACCATGATCTCAAGTCTGGTACCGATTGTCTGGACTATAGACATAGTCCCAAACTCAATCAATCCTTATTCATAGCATGTGGAGTAAAGCATAATAAACAAAGTAATTCAAGCATTTTAGTAAGCATGTCATAAAGCATGTTATAAAGCACAAAGTAAATAAGGAATACAAACACATATCATTCATAAGTAAGCGGTTAGATTAAACAACCCACATGGAGGAAATCATACAAGTCTCTAAGGTAGTTAAGAATCCCATCCCAACACCTACCTAAAGCACCATCTTCTAAACACTTACTCTCACAAGCATTTTCACAAACGCTTAGAATACACTATTTCAACATACATAGTGTATGTTAGTAAAACATGTATTAGGACGAGTCCTTTCGCCAAGCAAATATTTTACGCATATATAATATATTCATACAACAAATAATCATGGCAAACACATGTCTAAAATTTATACGTATACGGTACTTTCTACAATACACCATTTCTACATACATAGTGTATATTAGCAAAACATGTATGAGGGCGAATCCTTTTGCCAAATAAGTATTTTATCCATATATCATATATTCATACAACAAATAATCATGGCAAACACATTTCTAAAATTTATACGTATATGGTATTTTCTACGAATACCTACAATATGTAAAATTCCATATTCTACATCATTAATCGAAATGGAAAACAAACAACACTTTGTACATGTGCAATTGCATGCAGATCATGAATCTATCAATATCTGACATTGAAAGTGTTGAAAACCGTAACCTATACACCTAAAGTCCTCACCTTATACCGTAGAATCGCAACGAATCAGCTAGGTTTGCTAAGCTCCCGTATTCGGCAGTTTGGTAGCCTAAAGAATGAAATAGGTTAGCTATTTCATAACCTACAACCTTCACACCCCAAAACAGATTAGGGTTAGGGTTTCTTACCTAGAAACAAAGTCGGTATCGCCGAAAAGTGACAAGAACGGAGTGACGGAGCTTGGGTAGTGGCAGGAAATAGTAGCAGGGAGTTCTCCCACTTCTCTCACTCTTTCTCTCTGTTTTCTCACTTCTCTCTCTAGGGTTTCTCTTAAATTCGTATGGCTGTGAGAGAGAGTGTTCTAAGGTCCTTATATAGCCTAAAAACACTCTAAAACAGACTTGTGGTCAAAGTATACTTAGGTTATAACCAAAGCGGCACTTTTCCAGCTCAACGGAGGACTTCTGGCGGGCCTCCTTGAGCCAAAGGTCGGACTTAAGCTCACCAACCTAGGATCTAGGTTGAGTTAAGTTTTCATTCCAGTAGGGTTTCCAGATCACACGTGGCAGACCAGTTTCTGTTCAACGGTCAGCAGGTTTGATCAGAAATTCCAAGTACATGGATATGTTTATGAAATTTTTCCTGATCCGAGGGTGTTTTGAGTCAGATTCTGACGGTCTGGTTGCTTACAAAATGTCCGCAAGTGACACGTGCCAGATTACTATTCAAGATATTTATTTTGTAAAGAAAATAAGTGTTTTTACACTCTCTCGCTCCAGAGTCAAGCAAATAGCAGTGGGACACTGTCTGGGTTTGATTTCTGAGATGGTTGTCAAGCCCAGCGAGGCGGTCCTAATTCCTTAACTTCATATTATTCGGACTCCCGATGTGCTGTCCAAACCTGATACGGAGTTTTAATGTGCTCCCGAGTGCAGTCGGATAATGAGTTTGATCCTAGACTTTAGGGTAACCTAGCGTCAATGATTCTACAAGTTTTGGGTCTTGTAGATCGTATTTAAAGCTATTCAAACGGATTTCATGGATAATCTATTTTAGCACTTAGTTAACTTTGACAAATTTCTAAAGGATTTAATCCTAAGTGATTCCTGGTCGAGGTGGTACTCGGACCATTGTACGGAATTTTACGAGTTGTTACACGAGTAGTGAGGTCTTTTCCTCTTACTAGGTTGTGTGCCTAGGGAGGCCGCAGCCAATGTGGAGTGTACTACACCCCGGTGATATCCTAGAGATGTACGATACTGATATTGTGACGCCCCGTCACTATTGCACATTTGGGCAGGCACACGTGGGCGGACGCTGATGTGGGTAGGGCCTAAAGGCCTGGGCGAGCTACCAGTTGTTGGCAGACTACTGCGCTGGCAGGCTACTGTGCATACTGTGAGGCGGAACCTTGTCCCACATCGAAAGCACTGTGGTGGTCATATGCAGACTTGCTGAGCAGGAGTTGCGTACTCAGCACTTGACTCATTCATTCATTCACTATCCACTTGGGGAGGGGGTGCGCAACCAAATCATTATGTGTACCTTCGCAATGGCCAGAATTTTGGTTGGGTGCGCGACCAACTTGAGATCAGGAGTTTATCACATTAAGTCTAGCTATCCAAATTTAGGTATGAGACTGGTTTAGATAGAAGTCCCTTGTGATGAACCCCACAGCTTGCGATACCATGTACTATCATCCCTACTACACACTCCAGCTTTATCATTTCTTTTGCATTGCATCCTCTGTTTATGACATTTAGTTTACTATGTTTCTGCATTACATGCCCTGGATAAAGCTGATGGTATTCGTGGACTTGTCAGGATTTGTACATTGCATTGCATCCTCAGCATATAACATTTAGCATACTATGTCTTGCATCACATAGCCTTGTTATGGTTGATAGTATTCATGGACTTGCCAGTATTTCCATGTACTCTGATATTTGTGTGCTTGGCACATGTATTGCGCACACACGCACCACCCTATAAGCTTCTTAGTAAGCTTATGCACGACCGCTGCGTGCAGGTGACGTTAGGTCATAACAACATTGAAGCAGGAGCTTGTGGCAAATCACTTTGGAGATTTTGTTATTTATGTATTTCCCTTTCAGTACTGTAATATAATATTTATGTTAGTAAATATGTGGTGATGATGTTGTTCTTGTGATTTGGGTACACTTGTGGTTTTGCTTCTTTACAAAAAAAAAAAAAAAAATTCACATTGAACATCATCCTTGTAGGATCCCAGGATCGGAATCTGGCGTATGGGCACTAGAGACGAGAATGGGGTAATACGGAGGCTGTAAGCATCGAATTCACCAATCAAGAATTTTGTGAGCCCGATTCCCGAGTTTGGGGCATGACAGACATCCAAAATGCCCATATGCTAGAACTAAATATTTTTGGTGTCCCATCCTGCCATCCACGATATGCTTGTGGAGGCAACGACCCTGATGTTGCTAGGGCATACAGTAATCATGTTGTACAAATGCGAGATGCATGAGTTATACTATCCAGTTATGCAGCAATCCTGTGCGTACTGCGCGCTCATGTGGGGCAATTCCGTCTCTTAAGGAGTTCAAAAAAAAAACTAGCCCAATGACACATGTTATGATCAATCACTCCTCATAACAAGCTTGCAAATGATGTGTATGGGCATGTATTATGATGTTCTACTAGGCATGTTTTCACTGTGTCGATCATGTTACACAAAATGCGAGATGCATGAGTCATACCATCCAGTCATACATCAAACCTGTGCGTAATGCATGATCATGTGGGGCAACTCCATCTTACAAGGAGCCCATAATCATTTCAGCCCAATGGCATATGCTATAATCAATCATCCCTCATAACAAGCATACCAATGATGCTATAAGCATGTATCATGATGTTATAATAAGCATGTATCATGCAATCATGTGCGTAGAGTACATATCATATATGGATTCACATGCATCATCAATATCATGGCCATTGTCTAATACTATCATATACATGCCCTAGGCATTAGTTGTCTATCGTGCATAAGGTTATCCTTACGTCTAACAACATCATTCATTTATCATTATCCATGCATCGAGTAAAATATGGTTATCTTATCCACATTATCATCATGACAATCAATACGTGCATTATTATCACTTGGAAATCAAGCATGATGGTCAATTAGCATGTTTTGTCATCATGCATATACATACATAATATCATCATCATCACCATGAGGATCATTTTCACTTCATGATTAACATAAGAAATGTCATAAGTAACACAAATAATTACTCATCCATCATCAATGCATATGTCATAATTCACCATTCATTAAATCATATCTATCATTTCAACCAACAACTCATCATCATCATTATCATGTTACCGTACATGTATCATCATCTCACCCATCACTAGGTGCATCCTACCTAGTGTGAGTTCCACATTGACCTTGGACTACATGCAATGCATAGGGTCGTGTATGTCTAGTGTGAGTCTCACTTAATGAACCAATAGGCCAACTCAAAGGCATAGATTTTCAACTACAAGGCTTTCAATGGTGTGAATCAAATTCCACAACTAAGTGGGTCCCACTAGCTAAAGGTGTAAGTTCAACACATGTTGTGCCTCACATTTTACCACAAGTATGGTTAATGGGATTTTTATTGATTTAACATTCTTGTGATATGGGCCACTTAGGTCTAGGTTTGGTTTATTAGTGGACAACGGTCCCACACCAAGGGAAGTGTACATAGATACATATCTATAAGGTGGATCCCATGACACAACTAGGACCCACAACTCTAACATCAAATAAGAGATAAAATTACAATCCCAAACGTAAGACACATGCCCACATTGCACAAACTCCAGATTGTGTTGGACCCACGTACCTCATTCACAAGTAAATATTAAGGATTGTCTATTATAACTTATATAATCCAAATGGAGCCCCTTTAAGTGTGGCCTAACTGACTAGTGGTAGTGTGCAAGGCATGCTACCTACTAGGATATTGGCATACCTAACGGGCCTAAGAATATTTACCATGACGGGCTTTATACTCCCATGTTTCCTCTTAGGATTGGACCCACTGGGCCTTAGTTTTAATTCATTTGGTTTGGCATGGTACCACATATAACCTAGGGAAAGAAATTGGACAGCAAGATCTGTCCACTACATATTTTACAAGTTATATAACAACCATTTATAAAACATGCTAGGTGGGTCTCATCAGATGAAGGGAATGACACATACAAGACTACCCATACTGGATGGCCCACTTAAGGTTGTGGGCTCACCAGCACCAACGGTTTCATTTTCATATTTTAGATGCTACATTAAATGCCTTGGGAAGGTGGTGAACCTCATTAATGTGGCCCAGATGAATTCTATTTCAAACAGACTTTTGGTGCAAAGTTGGTTCTGGGTCATTTTAGAGTCAGATTCATGATCGCGTGAGGCCTACATATAGTGAAAGAAAATAACCACCTGGTAGCTCTATGTATGGGCTTTACAAATTATAAGGTAGGCCTCATTGGTTGGGTGAGTACAATTTACAGTGATGGCCCAAACGTGGGTACTTGGAAAAACCATGCAAGAAACACAGTGCAGAATTGGTTTTGGCCCAAGTTGGAGTTCGTCCCATGATCACTCGGGGCCACCTTTCAGTGTTCCGTCTAGTGCCCTTGGTAGTACTATATATGTACTTTAAAAAGTATAAGCTGGGGCTAACTGGTTGTGTGCACATAATATTTGGTATAGGGCCAAACATAGGTACTTTAATTTTCTGCACAACTATACCTGGCCCCATTTTGGGATCCACTCCCTGATCATGTGGGGTCTGATTTAGCCCTATAAAAATGTTATTTATCTATTCATTGGTATATGCTAAATGTTCCAAGTGGTGGCCTACTCATATCTCCAGCGTGTGGTCCACTACGGAGGCCCAAAGTTGGTACAAAACACGAATAATCAGACAATTTTCAGCAATGAGGTCTATCACAATTTAGGGCCAACTTTCCAAACACTAAGGGATCATTCCTGACAAAAATGTGAGACATCTAAGCTCACTTATGGAAGAATTAAACATCCCTCATAGTGGTACCCTTAACTACGGAGTGTGGGGCCCACCACAAGGTGTTAAAGAAGCCTACATGCAATGCAGTTAGGTACTTAGAAATATTCCAGCAAACAGAAAGTGCAAAAGAAAGGAAATAGATAGACTGGAAAGTGGGGCCCACACGCTAGCAAAGCATAGATAAGAAACACATCAATACACATGGCTATTCAGATTAAATGAAGTAATAAAGTATATAAATTAAAAGTGGTCTCTCTACCAAGTGGGTCCATAATAAGAGGATAAATGTTGTGGTCAACATACATACAACATACAAGTAACACATGAAATTTCTTGAACAAATCTCTATGATCAAATTTTATGTCAGAAAATCCAAGCCAATGGATGGTCTGAGAATACATAATTCAGGCCGTTTATAGGTTTCCAACCATACAGAGCCTTAGATCCATCTGGACCATACATATAAATTCAAGATTTGTCCTTACAGAAGTATCTGGCGGTCTAGAATTTCCTAAATTCTATCATGAAAGAATCTGATGATGGGGACCATCAATATAATCATTAACTATCTCAGTCAAGTTAAGAACAAATATCAAATATATCTGACTGTTGGAATCACGGATTTGGTCCACACAAGAATGGTCATAATAAGCTCCCAAATACATCTTTCATATAAGGCCAAGATCTCAGTCGTCTGAACTCCGATTAAGGCTTATTATATACCGTTGGAAAGCTAGTTCGATTTCTACGAATCCAACGGAACATATATATCTAATGTGCTGCAAGATGTTCCGTTGGATTTGTAGAAAATCGAACTAGCATGTGCTGCAAGACAATAGCCAAGTAAAGTCTATTTCCAATGGTATATTCCAAGCTAGTTCATTAAAGGGATTAAAAATGGGTCTGTTTTTGGAAAAATTGGAATCCTGTATGTGCTGCAAGACAACAACCAAGTAAAGTCGATGGCAATGATGATTGGATCGTTGGATGGCTACGAAATTTAGACCAGAGTTAGGTCATATTGTGTTTAATATTATTTCCCAGTTTCAACTCTGAGCTTAGCATATTTGATTTTATAAGAATTTTATAAGTTGTTGTCCCATTACAAGAATAAAATTACATGTGAAGGGTACGGATATAATGTTCATCATGGTGGGACATATTGACGTGGGCCACCTTGCTGACCACCATAGCCATAAATACATGCACACAAGAACTCCACACTAGTGGAGCCAACACATATCAAGAAAATAAAAAGAAGAAGAAAGAGGAGGATGAAGAAGATGGAAGGAGGGGTGTAGACTCACCTCAAATGGATGGATGGTTGGATGATGATGTGTGATCCACTCCTTCTAGGATTGATGATGGGCCACACCTTGGCCCCTCTCTCTCTCTCACTCTCTCTTAAAATCTCAGATTTTTCTAAGTATAGGAAAAGAATAAGTGCAAGAGATATCCTACTCTTATATAGAGAATTGGGGGTTGAGGTGGCAAGATGATGTGATAAGTTTATGAGATCTTATTGGTGCTAAAAGTGAGGTGGAAGGTGGTGTATGGTATGGGTAGTGGATGGATGAGGTAGATGGTACTAAGCTTGTATTGTCCAAAGAGGAGGAAATCTAGACATGCATTGGCTAATAGATGGATAAGAATTGTGGGTTGTAGGTGATGCATGATGGATGATGAAGTGGAGTGTTGCAATTGGTTATTTGAAGTGATGTGACACAAAGTAAGACATGCATTTGATGCATGTATACGATGAGGTAGACATGAGCCATGATTAGTTTCTAAGGCATGGGGAAAAAGCTAATGATGAGTTTTGGGATAGAATCCAATTTTGTCTTATAGTGCTTGTCTTACATGTGCTAGCTCATATTTTTGTCATATAGCAATTGTCCTATTTTGTGGTAATTTTCACGTTCTAAAAGTGGCCTTTAGGCCCACATGGGCCCAAGTCCAATGGGCCTAGCATAATAAAGGTTGCTTGTGTTACAGGATATGTAATTTGGGTCGTGGATTTGACAGGTCATATCTTACTAACGGAGCGTCGGATTGACACACAGTTTTTGTCGTGGCGACCACAGCGACAACGCGGTCCACATGACAAAGGTTTCAAGGTCATCTAGAACAAATCACTTGGGTGATTTTTCTAGGTGCACTAGGGTGCAGTGTATGGTCTATCAATGGTGTGAGTTGGAACACGTGTGCATACGAGTGATGTTGCAAAAGATAGAGATCTTACACAAGATGTGCCACAAAATACAAGGATCTCGGTAGCCCAACCATCACTTGTGTAATTGGGAACCACCGGATTGAGCATGCACTTCTTGACTTGGGGCCGAGTGTAAATCTGATTCCTTACTTGGTTTACAAATAATTGGGTCTATGTGAATCGAAACCCACCTTGACCACATTACAACTTGCTGATCGATCAGTTCGTGTACCGAGAGGGATGATTGAAGATGTGTTGGTCCAAGTTAATAAATTCTACTATCCATTAGATTTTATTGTCCTGGATACCCAACCCATCATTGATGTGAGCACTCAAATACCTGTCATTCTTGGTTGCCCATTCCTTGCTACATCAAATGCCATCATTAATTGTAGGAATGGAATCATGAATTTATCTTTCAAAAATATGATATTAGAGCTCAACATATTTTTCAATATGAACAAATAGCAAGAGGATGTGATGATACCCATGATATTAACATGATCGATTCTTTCATGGAAGATTGAGCACTTCTGACTCTATACTCTGACACTCTAGAGACGTGCTTGGCCTACTCCCCTGATTTAGATGATGACATGATTAGGGAGATAGATGCCTTACTTGATGCTACACTGGTACTTGAAGTTAACCGGTGGAGGCCACAATTTGAAAAATTGCCCCAAACCGATGTAGTGCCTCTACCGTCGAGTTTCAAAACATCGAAGCTTGACGTAAAACCTTTTCCCGTTGATCTTAAATATGTCTACTTAAGTCAAGATGAGACATACTCGGTGGTGATTTCTTTCCACCTTGAGAAAGAACAGGAGAGTGTGCTTATTTCCACTCTTAACGACCATAAAGGAGCCCTTGGATCATCGATTGCGGACCTCAAGGGAATTGACCATTTGATTTGTACTCACCACATTCATCTTGAAGATAATAAGAGAATCTCCGGTCAACCACAACGTCGATTAAATCCAAACATGAAGGAAGTGGTTAAGGTTGAGGTACTAAAGTTGTTGGATGTAGGTATCATATACCTTATATCCAACACTTAATGGGTGAGTCCAACTCAAGTAGTTCCCAAGAAGTCCGAAATCACCATTGTAGATAATGTCAACAATGAACTCGTGCCAACTAGAGTCACTACTAGTTGGAGAATGTGCATTGACTGTAGGAAGTTGAATACCATCACAAGGACCACTTTGGTTTGCCTTTCATTGATCAAATTTTAGAAAGGCTAGCTGGTCATTCTTACTACCGCTTCCTTGACGAGTATTCAGGCTACAATCAGATAGAGATAGCCCTTGAAGATTAAGAGAAGACAACATTCACATGTCCCTTTGGCACCTTAGAAAGGATAGCTGGTCATTCTTACTACCGCTTCCTTGACGAGTATTCGGGCTACAATCAGATAGAGATAGCCCTTGAAGATTAAGAGAAGACAACATTCACATGTCCCTTTGGCACCTTTGCTTACCGAAGGATGTTATTCAGACTATGTAATGCCCCCACCGCATTTCAGCGATGTATGTTGAGAATATTTTCTGACATGGTGGGATAATATTTAGAGGTCTTCATGGATGACTTTTATGTCTTTGGTCCATCCATCAGCAAGTGTCTGGAAAATCTTAAAAATGTGATGAAACGATGTGATGAGAAGAATTTGGTTTTGAATTAGGAGAAATGTCATTTTATGATTCCTAAGGGAAGAGTGCTTGGACATCTAATTTCATTCAAGGAAATTAAGGTAGACAAGGCTAAAACTGACCTTATCTCTAACCTACCTCCACCTAAGAGCATACGTGACATGCGATCCTTCTTAGGACATGCCAGATTTTATTGATGATTCATAAAGGACTTTAGTCATCTCTCTCATCCTTTATGCAATCTACTTCAACACCATATGAGTGGACTGAGCAATGCCAGGAAGCTTTTATTAAGCTCAAGGATATGTTGACTACTGCACCTATCATGCAGCCACCGATTGGAGCATCCCTTTTGAGATTATGTATGATGCGTCTGACTATGTTATTGGGGCAGTGTTAGGCCAAAGAGAAGAGAAGAAGTCCTATGTGATTCGCCATGCGAGTAGAACTCTAA
>JAJHSJ010002295.1:0-49020 GCA_021015155.1 Magnolia officinalis | reverse complement strand
CCATTGATAACCATTTAGCAAGGGTCTACACCCCAAATGATATATAAATTGAACCCTCCATGCCCAAAATCATCCAAGCCCAACAAATCTTTCAACTAGACCAGTTTAAATTTTACTTTTAAGATTATTCAAAAACAACTTACACAATAGGTAAATTATTATTTCAATCATTGAGTTCGATCATTCAATTACTATGTTACTATATACGTTATCGAGTAGATCCCTTACCTTATCTTATCTTGGAAGCAATTCCCCTCTGTCATTTTAACCACTTCAATTTCAATTTTATTTTTTTGATTTCTAATATAATATTTTCAACATCACTTAATGAGCTTCATTTTAGATACATGGTCTATCCAAACCGTATGAATTGCTAGACATGAGTGCCACGCTGCGAGAGGATGAGTCAGCACCATTTTCCAAGTGTCACAGACTAATGTACGAGTCTATCCGTAACCAACTTGTCTATATTTTCACTGTCCGGACGCGCCGCGGATTAGTTGATGCCAACGAGCACTTGGTGGGCGAGTCCCTAGTTGTGGGGCCTACCTCGATCTATGTTCTTGTATATCCACATTGTCTATCAGATTTTCCATCTTATTTCATTGCATGGTCTACAAAACAAAGCAGATCCATATCTCAGGTGGACCACACCACAGGAAACAGTGTTGATTGACCTTTAAAATCTTTTTGTGGGCCACAAAATTTTTGGATCAAGCTGATATTCATTTTTTACCTTCATACAGGTACGTGTGATGTTATCAATAGGTTTGATGGTAAATAAACATACCTCAGTAATTTTTTAACGGTGAGTATTAGATGACCTCTTTTTCTTGTGGTGTGGTCCAAACGAGATATTTAACAGATGTATTTTTTGTAACATGCCCTAAGATGAGCTGTAAAAAGGGGTGGATACAGACGATATACTAGACATTCATTGAGGTGGGCCCCACGGCCAGTGATTCGCCCACTAAGCTCTTACCCCGGATTCACGTAATCGGCGCCCACGATACCGTGTGTACCGGTATAGACTACAACACCTTTTCACTGTAGTTGCATAAAACTCCCATCTTTGTGGGACCTACCATATTTTCTATATAAAAAAAAATCCTCTCCGTCCATCAGGATAAAAACATTTTTTGAACCGTACATGCAAAAAATCATCACGGATAAGTGCATCTGATGGACTAAAAGAATGGAAAGAATGTAAATCTTCTTCTAAACCAACTAAGCTCACAAGGTGTGGCTCTCCTGATATCTGCATCAGGCTGATTTCTGTATTCTCACCTCATCCTGGTGCCATACACCTGATTAACGGGTTTGATGAAAGACAATCCACACCTACGGTCGCCATCCCATCCCCATTGCTCCTGTGGTCTGGCCCACTGAGTTGCCCTAGAATTGAGTATAGAACATTCTACGGCTACACCATGGTGGGCCCCACACGTTTGGATGTATCATACAATGCCGATAACAGATCCTAGAATCAAGGATATGACATGATGGGTGGATTGGATTCTACACATACCCCCCATAGTGGGCCCTACACGTTTGGATGTTTTCCACGGTACGGATAAGTCTTGTGGAAGATTCCGCTCCCTTCGTGCAAGTGGACTTCCGTTTACTTTGGAAAGGACACGTGTGAGAGATCCACGCCAAACAAGTGTCCATGCATCGGAGATTAGGATTATTTAATCAATGTCTGAGATGATTTCTCTATTTTCTCCATTTACGCGTTTGCGTACAATACCCGGAGTTCCCGCGTATCGACCGTTACATGCGGCTCAAGTATTAAACAATTCCTTTTTTTGAAGAGGACGCAGCAGGTAGCTTTCAATGTACTGACCATGTCCTGCAAGTGCAGGTGCCCTAGATATGCACCGAATCTTAAACCGTCCATCAGATAGGCCACCTTTAAAGGATGTATTTCACACCCAGTTGGACAGTTTGGACCTACTAGATGGACGATTCGGATTTCACGTCTTGTGCATGTACATGGTTAGTCAGCTGATGGGGTATTGGCCTACATTACACTATGCTCTTGTATTAGTTATGCATCACTTCAAAAAATGGTGGTTACTCTTCAACAGTACATATGTGTAACTGTATGACAATCCAATCCGTCCAAATGGATGACTTAACTCTCCACAGTACCTAACCGGAAATTTGCACTGACAAAATTATAATAACCATCCTTTTTCTTTTTTTTCGAATTTGGATCACTCACTATTATATTTTTAAACTATCTATTTGATACCATTAATTGGATGGTTAAGATTACTTGATCAGTGTGATTTTAGATATATATTTCATTCAAAATAGGACCCATAATTTGAATGGTCTAGATAACTTATACAATAATGCCACATGTGATGAGATGAGTCATGACATTTGTACCATGGTGGTAAACTAATAAAAGGACTTAACATGGCAGTAGGCAGATAAAACAAATTAACATGCTGTGTATAGTCCTTTGTCGCACGACACGTAGCATCTTTTAGTTTCCTCAAATGCATCCCATGCATTGTAACCATGTACATCTGGATTTCACATGTACATGTAGAAGATGTGAATTTCCTACCTCACCTGTCACATGGAGCCATTTTAACAAGGACTTTGTGGGTCCCACTGAGAGTCCTTGTGACATGCATCCACTCTATTAGTAAGGCACTTTTATACATGATCATGTCTGATTATTAAGCTGTCCACAACATACAAAGTAAGCAGACGGTTATTTTTTTGGTAGCCATCTTCTTTTTTAAAAAATAATAATAAATAAAATAAAATAAAATAAAATTATGGTGTGCCCAACTTGAGGTTTCAAATGGCCTGATTTTTGCGCCAAAAGATCCAAAGAGTATATCCAACTTAATAGAAAGCTCGTATCTCACGTACTGTCATCATTAGGCACGTGTGCCTGCATGTGGATGTGCAGGCTCTCACACGCATACGGAATTAGCAAACTTCTCATTAACATTTCAAAACAGAAATTGACCCAGTTTGATATATCTTCCCTTTTAGAATTGAATGGCTTATTGATGATATTCGCGATTTTGGACCGTCCATTGTATGTGCCATGGCTCATTGGTGATTAGCTGCATAACTACACAGAGTTAGAGGTTTGCTAGCCCCACATTTACCTTTACATGCATCAAGCACAGACACGAACTTGGCAATGTGTGAAACATTCGAGCCATGCATTTGAAAGATGACATATCCAAAAATCAACCTGGTGCACTCATCAGGTTGGCCTAACCATAAGGAAAGCAACAGACGGTTGACAAAATTTCTTCAAAAGTCTGCCTTCAACCTTTAGATTCCAGATCCTTTGCAAGTAGGGTTTTTCTGCTTGTTAATTGTAATGTGATTGTTCCACATCATCATTGATTGTCAGCGACGATATGGTCTAATCACATTGCAACAAGTAGAAAATTTTTGTCTGTGGCAAGCAAATGATCTCTTCCATATTAGAACTGAGCACTAGCTTATTAATAATCTTTATCATTTTGATATATCTCCATATATATCATGTGCCATGGCCCGTATTGATGTCTGTAAGATCAGAAAATGGAATCCGTGTAGAAAATTTAACTTATTTATTTAACTAACAATGAAGAGAATATATAAGAGAGATGAGAGATCCGAGGACATCTTATCATGTAGATATTTCTGATGATGTAGAAATCTGGTTAGGCCCTTTTCAGATCTATTTACCTCCACAAAATACAGATAAGGAAGACCTTGTCTAGAGTAGGGGACCCTCTGATGCTTAAGTCAGGGACATGATCTGGGTCTTAGTTGAATATCGAGGGTTTAGGGCTAAAGATAGTGTGTATCTTTCACCATTGAAGGCCTCTCTATTTATAGTTGAGGAGAGGCAGTAGTATAGAACGGATATCCCTGTTGAGTAGGAGGATCCCCTGAGATCTTTGGAGAGGATCTTGGGATCACAATTGCATCACTGGCGAATCCCGTGATCCCTGGAGAAGATCTCGAACCTATCTTCCCTAGATGAGGTCAGACTGTCCGGGGTCAGCATAGAGACGTAGTTTGAGACCGAGCTTAATTGGACTGAACTTCCCTTGAGGTCGGACCAAGGAAAAGGTCATGCAGTGGAGACGAGTATTGTCCGGGGACATGAGAGAGCTCATCCACATATGCCGAACAAAATGATGGCATTCCATTCATAAAGAATGTCTCTGTGAAGCCCAATTCTTGTAGCCTTTAACTTTTTCATGAGTCTTGATAGCATCTTCTCATTGCTTATACACGGGTTTGCGCCGATCTTCCAATCTAAAGAGAAGTAAGGGATCTAGGCCGTGCCAATCTAGGTCGTACCGACCTTGAGGTGCCAACCTCGAGTGTCGACCTAGGTCGTACCGACCTACCTGCTTAGTCGAGCAGCTGAGTTTCCTCAGGATTTGCAGTACTTTCGTCATCGAACTTGACCTCATCCCTTCGACTTTGGAACCTTTATCGAGTTGGATATGTGAGTTTCTGGGTTTCTGACCTGACCTTTCTTTTGTGGATCGGTCCATTTTCCCCATAACAATCTTAAAATCATAGAAACTTGTTATACTCTACCAATGTCAAATGTGGTTAAATGGATAATTGGATGGAGCCTAACCTTCTAATGGGTGGGACATTTGAGCATTGCATTTAAAGATGATGCATTCGAAAATTAGCTTGGTCCACTCATTAGATGGGCCAAACCCAATGGAAAAACAATAAACCGTTTACAAAAATTCTTTAAAAGTCTACTTCAACTTTTAGTCGGGACAGGTATGTGGAACTTGATAGATCTAAAATTTTTATAATGTATGCTCACTTTGTGTACTACCTCATACACTGATCGGATGTTCCATATAGCTGTTAAGTTGGTATGTGTGTGGCAGATATAAGTGCATGCGAGGCTCAAATTCTCTTATACACACTCCAATCTAACAAATTATGCACTTGATGTTGAATCACAATCGATGGTTAACCCAAGCCCACAACTCTTAGGAAACTAGCAAAACCTAATTAAGTACTCTTTCACCACGAATTTACTAGACACCGTGCAGCCCAATCCAATGTGATACATGGATCCTATAAAACCATCTTAACCTAGCGAAGGAGGCCAAAGTGCAAAAGTACACACCAATGACAATTGGATTGTTGATGGCACCTTTTGGCAAATCCAAGCCAACTCAACCTATGAGTAGAAAATGTAAGTATGACTGGTAGCAGCCATCTAATTGTCGTGTTACCCGACAAAGGTCAATTGTAATCTCCTAATGACTATACACATATCTTTAGGATCTCGAGGTCAATATGACTGGGATTTGCACATCTTGTTGAGTGGCTAAATTATAAATTATTCTCAAGTCTTAATGAAATTATAAAAGTTACCACTTGTTATGGGTAAAAATGAACTGGTTAGAGAGATGAGGTTGGCTCGGATATTTGTATTTGTCTCATGGTTGGCCGACATCAATTCTGACTAAGGAGCTCATTAACGGTCAGATAGAGGATAAGGGCTGAGCCCTTTCACGGTCTCGTCCATTTTCGAGCCCTTGCGAGGAGATTTGTCTGTGATATACCAAGGGTCGTCCAAGCCGTGGTCTCCTACTATACGCAAGGTTGTGTGGCTTGGAACTTACAAGAAAGTCCCCACATCATGCGATAAGATGAAAAGGATGGTCATCCCTGATATCACCTATGCTCTAAGGAATGGAGTTCGGCTTCAGTGCTCGGACACTACCTTTAAGGGTAGGTCGGTAATCTGGTCAAGGCATAAGGATCCAATGCCGAAGACCTAATCCTATAGCGCGGACTGCAAGTATTGGGGTGAAGCTCGACCATATCACACAAGAGAGCTGACGCAAAGATTAACGTGATGAGGTTGATCACTGTCTTCCTTAGGGGAGATAATTACTTCGAATCCTTGAGGAAAAATAGAAACTAGAAATAATTCTAAACGTTGAAATAAATTTGTTGAATATTGATAAATGAAATAAACGAGTCTACAACCCTTTAAATAGGGATACCAAGATTAGGAAGAAGTTTAAGAATTAAACTATAACTAAAACTCTCTAAAATTCGTAACTTACTATAAATAGTAAATTTTCTATTTATAGTAAGTGTCCTATGTGGCTTAACCACATTATTCTCCTAATTTTTCTAAGCACTTTTCATGTTGGGAGCAACTCCTAAAGTCCAACGGATGAAGAGTTATAATCAAACTAAAACTTACCATTTATAGTAAAAACGGAATTAAATATGGAATTCAGCCGTCGATATGATGGAATCTCGCAAATTCGACGTGGGTAACCCAGCGTAGACGGGTTGGTTGGCTAAAGCAGCTCATCCTACCCCAAAATTATATATGGTACGTCGAATAACTCATTTCGGTTTGCGAGATATGCCTGTTTTAAGGTTCCGACGGTCTTGATGACTTCTGCCTTTGATCGGGCCTTCTCTGATCCATCTTGGACATGAAAGTGTCTGCGACCCGCTCTACATCAAGATCCCAACTCAAGGAGCTCTTCCTCATCACAGTTGTGAATATCAGCTCGGATGCTCGAACTCGACCTCCTGTTAAGCGCACACCTATGATTCGAGAAGCATTTCTTTCCACGTAATCGACTCATGACCTATAAATAGAGGGCCCGTCTATAGGGAAGGTACGCACTGTTGCGCAGCACGCCAACAATGTAGTGAGCCTAGATCTAATCTAAGGCCTCACCCATAAACGATAGACAGGAAGAAATATAAACTAGAAATAGATCAAAGCAATCCAAAACAAACCACAAGACAAGATATACGTGGAAAAACCCCAAACTAGGGTAAAAAACCACGGATGCAAAATTCCACTATGAAAAGAAATGAAGATTACAAGGCAATATACTAACCTCTCTCTTGAAAGTACAGAGAAAATCCCTTGCCCACACCTTAGAATAATTTCCTAGAATTCACCTTAACCTATAATAGCCCTAGGGACCCCAATTTCCCTTTCCGCATCCCAGTTGCGAAAGGACTTGCGACATGAAATCCGCGAAACTCATTTCGCATCCCAGTTGCGAAAGGACCTGCGACATGAAATCCGCGAAACTCCTTTCGCATCCTAGTTGCGAAAGGACTTGCGACACGAAATCCGCGCAACCTCGACTGGTCGTGGGCGGCCCCAGATGTGGCTCCACTTCTCAACAATCTCCCACTTGGAGACACATCTCCATAAACCTTTGTCTTCTTCATTCGGAGTGCACCACCTCCCCGTCTTCAAGCCTGAAGACCAATCAAAGCTGAACAGAGCTTCAGCTTCTCCCTTGTGACCGCCTTGGTCAGCATATCCGCAGGATTCTCACTTGTATGAATCTTCCCCAGAGTAATCGATCCATCTTCCAGTAACAAACGTATGAAGTGATATCTGATGGCAATATGCTTGGTCCTTGAATGAAAGGCTGAATTCTTAGCCAAGTGTATTGCACTCTGACTGTCAGTATACAGCTTGCAATCTGCTTGCTTCTTACCCAACTCTTCCATAAAACCTTGCATCCACACCATCTCCTTGCATACTTCTGTAGCGGCAACATATTCTACTTTTGTTGTACTGATAGATACTATCTTTTGTAACTGAGAGACCCAACTGACTGCAGCACTACCCAGAGTAAAAACATAACCCGTAGTGCTTCTTCTGCTGTCGATATCTCTTGCCAAATCTGAATCCACGTAGCCTTGTAACTTGATTTTCGATCCACCATAACACAACCCTACGTCCTTAGTACCTACCAAGTACCTAAGGATCCACTTCACAGCTTCCCAATGTTCCTTCCCGGGGTTGTTCATGAACCTGCTAACAACTCCCACTGCTTGAGCAATGTCTGGCCTCGTGCTCACCATAACATACATGAGACTCCCAATAGTTGACCCGTATGAGACTTTAGCCATGTAGTCCTGTTCCTCCTACGTCTTTGCACCTTGCTCCTTAGATAGCTTGAAGTGGTTGGCTAATGGAGTGCTAACCAGCTTAGCACCTCCCATATTGAATCGATCAAGTACCTTGGCTATGTACTCTGCCTGTGACAAAACTAATTTCTTGTTTTCCCTGTCACGCTTTATCCTCATGCCTAGGATTTATTTTGCAGCTCCTAAATCCTTCATGGTAAATTCTCTAGACAATTGTCTTTTGAGATCTGAGATGTCCTTCATGCTTGAACCAGCCACAAGCATATCATCAACATACAGAAGAAGGATGATGTATGACGTATCAAACTTCTTCAAGTAACAACAGTGGTCTGCATGACATCTCCTAAAACCGTTTCTCGACATGAAACTATCGAACTTCTTGTACCACTGCCTCGGGGCCTGCTTCAGGCCATATAGACTCTTCTTCAGTCTGCACACCTTGTTCTCATTACCTGGTGCCACGTATCCTGTCGGCTGATGCAAATATATCTCTTCTTCAAGGTCCCCATGAAGAAAGGCTGTCTTTTGTTGTAAGTCCTCTGAAGCCACTAGATGTAAGTCCTCTGAAGCCACTATACTCAAGACCATACGAATCGTAGACATTTTCACTACCGCTGAAAATATTTTAGTGAAATCGATACCTGCCTTTTGTTGAAACCCTTTCACAACCAATCTAGCCTTGTACCGTTTCGAACCATCGTGCTCCTCCTTCAGTCTGTAAACCCACTTGTTATGAAGAGCTTTCTTACCCTTGGGTAGAGTGACTAGCTCACATGTACGATTAGACTCAAGAGAGTTCATCTCATCATCCATGGCCTGCTCCCACTTAACCCGTATATCTGACTGTAACGCCTCTTCAAAACACTCTGGCTCACTATTATCTGTCAGTAGTAGATAATGTAAGGAGGGTGAGTATCGGACCGTGGGTCTACTCTCCCGAGTAGACCTCCTCACAACTGGTGCATACGGCTCTGCCTCATCCTGTGGCGCTGTAACACCCATGTCCGGTAACCCTTCCAACTCTACGAATTCCTTTTTCTCGGCCTTATTTTCCTGCACACTGTCCTTATGCATCACTTTTTCATTGAAGACTACGTCCTTGCTTCTGATGATTTTTCTATTTTTTGCATCCCAGAATCTACAGCCAAAATCATGTTGCCCGTAGCCTATAAACGTGCACTTCCTGGACTTCGCATCCAGCTTGTTTCTGTGCTCTATGTTAATGTGAACATATGAAGTGCAACCGAACACTCTGAGATGTGCAAGGTTCACTTCCTTCCCAGTCCATGCTTCTTCTGGTAACCCACCATCCAATGGTGCTGAGGGACTTCTATTGATGAGGTATGCGGCAGTATTTACAGCATCTGCCCAAAAGGTCTTGGGCAACCCTGCATGTAACCTTATGCTCCTGGTACGCTCAAGGATGGTTCTGTTAATGCGCTCAGCCACACCATTCTGCTGTGGTGTCCCTGGAATCGTTTTCTGATGTTTGATTCCATTTGCTGCACAATATTCCTCAAACCTCTTATCACAATATTCTCCCCCATTGTCAGATCTGAGACACTTTACTGCTTTACCATCTCATTTTCTACCATAACTTTCCACTTCTTAAATACATCAAATACATCAGATTTGTGCTTTAAGAAATAAATCCACAGTTTCCTACTGACATCATCAATAAAGGAAACAAAATAACGTGAGCCACCAAGAGATGATACCTGTGCCGGTCCCCACACATCAGTGTGTACAAGCTCCAACAAATGCGTCTTTGGAGCGCGTCCAGTCTTCTTGAAACTTACCCTTTTCTGCTTGCCATACACGCAGTCCTCGCAGAATTCCAAGTCAATAGACTTCAGCCCTGGTAGCTTCCCTTTTTATAATAGCACTTTCATCCCTTTTTCACTCATATGTCCCAGCCTTTGATGCCATAGTTGCCCATTCACTCCAATTGATGCGACTGCGAGTGAACTATACGATCCTGAAGTCACGTACAAAGTGCCTTCCTTTTTGCCTCGAGATATCACTAAGGCACCTTTTGTGATCTTCCAGGAATCACTGGTGAATGTCGTCACATAACCGGTATCGGCCAACTGCCCCACAGAGATCAAGTTACGTTTCAAACTCGGTACATGTCTGACATTCTTCAATTTCAAAGACGTTCCGTCTTTCTGATTTATATGAACGTCCCCCTTTCCAACGATACTGCACGGCTCATCATCACCCAGGTAGACTCTCCCAAAGTCACCTGACACATAATCACGCAGAACTTCATTACACGAAGTAGCATGAAACGAAGCACCCGAGTCTATAACCCAAGGCTCATTCCTTGCATCAAGAGACAAGATCAATGCCTCTGTGTCACTCTCCTCAAATAGATTCACTGAATCCTTCCCACCTTGAGAGCTTCCTTCTTGTTTCTTGAGCGCCCTGCAATCACGTTTCATATGCCCCTTCTTGCCGCAATGCCAACACCCGTCTTTGTCTTTCGGTCCTTTGGACTTATTTCTTGACTTAGAACGCTCGTGTTTATTGTCTCCTTTGTTCAGCGATCTTCCTCTTCCTTCAACGTTTAGAGCATTCCCCGAATCTCCTGAAGTTCCTGATGCATTCCTTCTAGATTCTTCGCTGAGAATTAGACCGGCCACATCATCAAATTTCAGCTTTGTCGATCCTGAAGAATTGCTCCCAGCAATCACCAAACCATCCCAACTGTCTGGCAAACTGGATAAGATCAATAACGCCCTGACCTCATCCTCAAAAGCAATGCCAATGGATTCCAACTAGCTCGTGACTGTATTGAACTCGTTTACATGTTCAGCCACGCTCCCACCATCTGACATCTTCATGTTGAATAGCTGTTTCATAAGATGAACCTTGTTGGATGCTGAGGGTTTTCATACATGTTGGCTAGGGCTTCCATTAATTCTTTTGTAGTTTTCACCTTGGATATATTGAAGGCGACGTTCTTAGACAAAGAGAGTCGGATCGTTCCTAAAGCCTTCCTATCCAGTAAAAACCATTCATCATCTGTCATCTTTTCTGGTTTCTTCTCTTTTCCTCCTAGAGGAACATAGAGGTCCTTCTGATACAGATAATCTTCCATCTGCATCTTCCAAAAGGCAAAGTTTGAACCATCAAACTTCTCAATTCTAGTTTTCCCATCTTCTGCCATCGCTCCCAATAGAACTAAACTTGGCTTTGATACCAGTTGTTGCGCAGCACGCCAACAACGCAGTGAGCCTAGATCCAATTTAAGGCCTCACCCACAAACGATAGACAGGAAGAAATATAAACTAGAAATAGATCAAAGCAATCCAAAACAAACCACAAGACAAGATATACGTGGAAAAACCCCAAACTAGGGTAAAAAACCACGGATGCGAAATTCCACTATGAAGAGAAACGAAGATTACAAGGCAATATACTAACCTCTCTCTTGGAAGTACAGAGAAAATCCCTTGCCCACACCTTAGAATAATTTCCTAGAATTCACCTTAACCTAGAATAGCCCTAGGGACCCCAATTTATAGTTTTGGCAACTTCTCTTTCCGCATCCCAGTTGCGAAAAGACTTGCGACACGAAATCCGCGAAACTCCTTTTACATCCCAGTTGTGAAAGGACTTGCGACACGAAATCCACGAAACTCCTTTCGCATCCCAGTTGCGAAAGGACTTGCGACATGAAATCCGCGCAACCTTAACTGGTCGTGGGCGGCCCCAGATGTGGCTCCACTTCTCAACACGCACCAATAAACCCTTAGGGCCAATTGGGACGGTTGGATTGGAAGGGATTGGATGGTATTGGAAGGGATTGGAAGTTAAATCCCGGGATTAGCTGGGCGTGCCAAACAGACGAGGTGATCTGAACGTGGGATATAACAATCTCATAGATCTTAAGACAATCCACTGACAACACCATCATTACCTTTAAATCCCATCCAATCCACCCTAATCCATTCAAATTTGCCTGGGACGTGTTTGGTTGGAGGGATTAGAAGGGATGGAAAGGTTTAATCCCTGGATTGGTCGGGCGTGCCAAACAGACTCCATATAGCAATCCAGGGATATATCAATCCCATTCATATTAATACAATCCACTGACAACACCATCATTACCTTGAAATCCATGTCATCCACCCTAATACCATTCAATCCCTTCCAATCCACCCGTCCAAACGGGCCCTTAACACTACTGGACCCAAATTGCTTGATTTTGACTTAGGCATTAAAGGGTCCCCCTGTTATAGCCAAGGTCTCCTTTATTGTCTTTTTGTGCAGGTATTCGAAGGTCCAACGTGGGTTAACCAGATTTCTACATCAACAACACTTATCTAGTACTCTCCATGCCGCAGCAAAAATCAAAGAAAAAATAAAAAAGAGAAAATCATGCCTAAGCAAAATGGACGAAGTGAAAACTTGAAAGAGCACTCTGAGTAAAAATAGCGGGCATGAAACGAATTTGGTGAAAACCCGAAAGTGCACTAAGGGTAAAAACAGTAAAGCTGTCAAGGGACATACAAGATCAAATACTAGGGAGCATGGTGAAAATCCGGAAGAGCGCCACGTAAAAAATTGACGGGCAAGTCAGTCGATAGGGCGTTGCGGGCAACAATGGCTAGAGGAAAAAAGAATGTACATGATTGTGACCGTCAACTCGTGATCCGATGGACATGATCATCCTTCAAAAATCACAAAAATATCTAAATAAAAATCGGCATCGATCACGACCGTCAATTCATGATTTAATGGACTGGATCATTTTAAAATAATTTCAAAAAATATTTTCAATAAAAACTGACATCGATTGCGACCGCCTACTCACGATCCGATGGGTCAAATCATCTTTCAAAAATACTAAAACGCTTTCAAATCTCCAGAAGAGTCACACTCGCAGTAAAAATCTGAACAAATAGTGAGATGACAGACTTGATTGATTGTAAATCAAAATCTTGACCACCAACGATGGGCATTTTTGCACCATCCCTAATAAAAGCTTAATTGAATCGCAATTCATATTAGTTCAAAAACAATTTCCAACAAATCTGATTACCTTGTGAGACAATCGAACCGATCAACAATCCTTAACAAATCAGACTCTTAATCACAACCGCTAATTAGACCTGCGCCAAATGAACTATCCCCGACAGATCTCAATCCTAATTGAGATAATTAAAACACTAAGTAATAAAGTACAAAGTCCTAAAATCTACTATCCCCCGTTCAAGTTCATTTAAATTGCAACCATAGTAGACACAGGCTTTTTGCATGTTTTCAATAAAAACCAATTTTCTTAAGTTTCCCGGGCATTACCAGCTAAGACAACTAAATATCCTGTACCCATTGATATTATTTATATTGCAATAAAAGTCACCACTAATTATCACTCCCAGAGCTGAGACGGCTTTCAAATATAAGTTAATTTAACATTAACATCACATTCATCCATCCATTTTCCCTGCTCCCCAGAGAACTCTCCTACGGTACCATATAAATCATTCATACGATCTTTCGTATCATGTCATAACAAACAATATCTAAAATTCCAAGTAAGCCATATGATGGAACCCATGCAAGACCCTGACAACAATGTTTAATAAGTCATCCTACCTTTCATAAGGATGAGAAAATCAGCCAATGAAGGGTCCCGAAAGTTGTATAGTCCGGACACCTACCTTTGGCACACCTCCCTATTTAATTAAAAGAATGTAAAAGAATTATAGCAACATCAATGCCGTGATTTTAAAAATAAAAAGAAAAGAAAGTTGTATTCCTATTTTCTCTCAGATGATAATGAATGAAAATGCATCCGAACAGCCAAGATGGCATGAAAGCGAAAGTCAATGTCCCCACTATTAAATACGAGAGAGGGTCGTCGTCGTCCAAATTCCCATCTCGGGCCGCCCAAATAAGCTTGGAAGGAGGTTTCCTACAGTCCATCCCGACGTATGGGATCACGATACGACGTCGGGACTGTAGCCTCTAAATCCGAGATCACTTTATCTACACCGTTTACATGATGGGTCTCGGTGTATACGGTGTGTCGAGGTCAATCTAGACCTATTAAATTGGATTTATTACAACCCTTGATAATTTGGCTCTCGGTCAATTTGGACGGTCATAGTGGCTTTTATATAATCGAAGCGTTGAGATGCTCAATACGAGATTTTTCATTTTTTAAAATTAACCTCCGCAGTCCAAGGTTTGTACTGTAACTGGTTTGGGTGATTGAAAAGAAATCCAAATCCAACGAATAAATTCGCGATGAATAGTGATTAATCGATACCTCGCTTCCCCAGGTTGCGGATTAGGTGTTACCCAAATAACACCTTTGTGGGTGTTACCCTTACCGTATGGGACCCACATTAATAACTTTTTAAAATATCCACGCCGTCCATATGGTTTTTCATTTCTTTCTAGGCTGTTATCCCAAAAATTAAATAGATCCATATCTTCTGTTGACCATAACACTGGAAAAAGTGGTCATTGACCATTAAAAAACTTTTTGAAGGCTACAAGAGTATTGAATGAATCTGATATTTGTAGTTTCCCTTCATCCAGGCCTTCTTGATCTTATCAATGGTTTTGATGGAAAATAAACATTACAGATCTTCTTACGGTTGGCCTGCGAGGTTTCAATGGTAGGCATTCAATCGCCGCTATTTCCTGTGGTATGGTCCACATGAGATTTCTATCTGCCTAATATTTTGGACTACATCAAAAAATGGGCTGGAAAAACGGATGGACGGCTTGTATATACAATAGATTCATCAAGGTGGGCCCCACGGTGAGGGAACACCGACTAAGGTGTTACCCGGTTAACACCTAATCCGCTCCCGCTTCCCCAACCTCCCCATTATTCACCCAGCCAAATGCAGGACTTATTACATACGTTTGCGGTGCACCATGATCCCTACACATGCACAAGTTTACTAGTGGCATCTGACCGTCCAAATTGTGTTTTCTGTGATGACCAATCACTACGACCACCGTACATATCAATTAGAGGTTTTAAAAAAAGTACTGTTCGAACCAGAACAATCTAACGGTCCTGATTAAGAGGTTTGTGCTGGTTCACCATCTACAGTGGAGATTCATGATCTGGATATGAAATGAATCCAACGGTCCTAGATTCAACAAAAAATCAGAGGATCGTGGCTGTGCTCTAATAATATAAGGGCGGCTGCCGATGATTAGGGGCCTTTGATTGAGGAACCTGTTTGCCACGTGTAGATAGTCTGTCTAATATTTGGACGGTTGGATTTGCCAGTGTGTGGATGTTTTTTCTTAAAAATAGAATAAAAGAGGAGAGAGAGTAGATAAGCATGAGAGAGAGAAAACCGCTGGCGAGTCCCGTCGGGCGCCCACAGTCCAGGAGGAAAACCAGATCCGGGGAAGGTGGTTTTGGTAAAGCAGTTTTGTACGGTTTCCAGAAAACCAGGAGTGGGGGGGAGAGGTTTTCCACGATATGTGGCGAGCCGCCCGCAGTCTCTGATCTGAACGTGGTTGACACGCGCTGCCCTTGTAACATTCATGGTTTTGGACCCGCTTGCATGCCTCGCTTCGCTGGTTTCCACTTTCGTGTTTTTACTATTTTGCCCTTCTTTTTTTAGTAAAATTACTATCTTAGCCTTACTTGCGTCGGCGCTTTTGTTGCATGAAGTGACGAGAATAGCCCTGCTTACTGGGAGCAACATGGACGCTGATTAGGTACTGTCCCCCGCATGTACATGGCTAGGAACGGATAGGGGTTCTCAGGGCTACTAATGATGTATGGGTTTCATCCACACCGTTTATCTATTTTTTTTTGGTATTAGTTTGGAGTATAGGCCTAAAAATAAGGAAATTTCAAGGCTCAAGTGGACCACATTATATGGACTAAATATCCACCGTTTTAAACTTTTTAAGGCCATTGGAATTTTGGATTAAGCTGATATTTGTATTTTTCCTCTTACAGGTGTAAGTGATCTTATGATGACCCACAAAGGTTCTAATAATTGGTGACATTATCATTTGCTCATGTAATATGGTCTACTTGAGAGTTGGATGTATCTCGTTTCCTAGCTTGTACCTTGAAATATAACAAAAGGAATAGAGATGTGATCAAACCCATATATTATAGTGGGCCCTTATAGCTATAGTCTATTTTTATTAGTTGGGAGTACTCAATTTGAGACGCTCCTGAAAAGTCATGTTCTACACCGTTATCTTTGGGCCATGTCTTAAAAATAAAGCAGATCAAAAACTTAGGTAAACCATACAATATGATTGAAACGCAATGCATTTATTATTAAGCCATGCATATTACTTTTACTTGAATGAGCTGAAAAATATAAATATTACCTTAATCTAAAATTATTGTAACCCTCTAAAGCTTTTTACCTCAAGCCATCTGTGTTCCATTTTCACATTTTCCTCACTCTTTTATAGCCAGAGAAAATGTCACACAAATCTCCTGTGACATGTCCATGCTCTGCAATGGTTTCACGACTTTTGTCATGGAAAATGAGGAACACATCCAAAAACCACACGACAGGAATAATGAGGATGGCGACCACTGCGTTGAAACCTTTCAGCAGTTTACTGCAGGGTGCATGTGCCATCTAAGCTGTTCTTAAGACTATTCTTGCATGAACGAGCTACAAAAATAAATATTAGCTTAGTCGTCTAACATTCTTGTAATCTAAAGAAGGGGCTTTTTTTTTTTTTTTTTTTTTTTTTTTTTTCCATGTGCAATTCTGTTTCATTCTCATATTTTACTTACTCGAGTTTTAAATCAACCGCGTCTTTTATGGCCAGAGTAAATGTCTGCTTAGCCTCGCATAGGTTCTGCCTATTGGACACATGGTCGGTAAGGAAGTTAATCAAAACCATCCAAATCGTTGACCGGAGTGTATTGAGCCAATGCTTTAAAATGATTTTAACAATTGTTTGATGGTTAGGATTAGGTAGTTAAGCATGATTTTTGGGACAATGGTGGGTCCACTGATTTGGGTGGCCTGGATTGATTCACAACATTGAAATGGTGCACCAATTTAAGGAAAAGGGTTCATGCAGTCCAAAGAATGCCAATGCACACCGCTCGCACCTACAATGGATTGGTCTTGGTACAGCATGCACCTTGATCGGGTGATCCTAACCATCTCATTACCCTACTGAGTTCCTGGCCTCTCACCATTTTTATTTTTATTTTTCATTTTATGACCTTGATCAGATGGGTAGGGTTAGTCTGATCAGTGTGATTTTTGGATCAAACATCCATCATAATGGGCCAACTAATTTGCAGTGTATGGATTGGCGTGAATATCGGTGTATGTATGCCACACGTACTGGGGTTGAGTCTCTACAGTTCAATAAATTGAAACTCTTTAATGAATCCAAACCGTCCATCCGATGGAACTACTACAATTGAGAGCAACGGTAGAAAGATTAAAAGGAGCATGTGAGTCAAAGCATTAACATTTATCAGAATTGGGTCAACTTGGTTGGTTGAGATCCTCTACTAAATATATCTTGGGAGCTGTTCATCTATCGTGGGTCCACCTGATGAGTGGTCTAAATTTCTCTTAGGATTTTTCGTGTGCCTGACTGTAGACTGAGGGACAGAAAGTACAGCCACATTTAATAATTAATAAAAATCAGGTTGAATTTCGTTTTCTTACATCGGATGCAGGGAATTCGGAGATGGACGATGTAGTCATCGGAACGTGGCTACAACTCCCAATGTAGGGGGTGTGGGGTTGCTTCAACCAACGGAACACAACGTAGGAGAGAACGTGTATGAGATCCATACCGTTCATCAACCGTTATGTCTTACAATCACCTAGTACACTAAAAATTGTGTCAGTCCAGTACTTAGGTAAGCCACACGTTAAGGACTCGGGATAAGACACCCACCATTAGTTGTGTACCGGGTCCACTGTGGTTTATATATCCAATCCAATCCATTCAAATGACTCCTCTCACTAAGATAAACGTACCCTTCAAAAATCCTGCTATCCTTACAGCCAGGTAGACCACACCACGTAAATTCAAAACTTGTAGGCAGATTTTACACCGTTTATTACAATGTGGCCCACCTGATTTTTGGATAAGTCTGATATTTTGGATCAAAGGCTAACATAAGGTGGCCCACCATGTTTTGGATCAAATTCATAAGCGTTTTTGTTATAAAATGGTGTACTAGAGCCCTACCTAAGCCATGCAACACAAACAAAAGGCTAAATCCGTAATTTCAAACCCATAACCCGTCATTTCCTAAACTCGTGGACAGAAGAACCCAAGGGCAGTCCGTCCACCACTTTCCCGAATAATAAAAGCCCACTTTCCATCCTACCACTCCCTTGGAAACCACTGGCCACCGTAGAAATCCACGGCTCTCCTTTCCATGTCCCACCCCCCACTTAAATACCCACACCCTCCCACTCTTTCCCGATCCAACCCTTCTCTCTTCTCTCTCTCTCTCTCTCTCTCTCTCTCTCAATCAACCATAGCTTTGTAGCTTTCAGTAGTACTTGATTGTAGTAGCCATGAGGATGAGCTGCAACGGTTGTAGGGTTCTACGCAAGGGCTGCAGTGAAAACTGCAGCATACGACCGTGCCTACAATGGATAAAGAACCCTGAATCTCAAGCCAATGCCACTGTATTTCTAGCCAAGTTCTATGGTCGTGCTGGACTCATGAACCTTATCAACGCAGGTCCAGAGCACCTTCGACCTGGTAATTTCTTTTCCATTTCTCAACCTTTGATTGATTTGATCATTTGGGTCTTATTGTATTTCTTGGATTTCATATGTTTGGAAATTTGGATTGGATTTTCCCAATCTTTCATAGGTTTTATCATTGGATTTTTCTAATCTTTTATAGATTTTATCATGTGGGTCTTGTTGTATTTGAATCGATTTTCTTATATGGGTCTGGATTGGGTTGGATTTTCACATTCTTTGATCGATTTTATCATATGGGTCTTATCGTTTTTTGTGGATGGATGTTTGGATAGGGTAAAATTTTCCATTCTTTGGTTCATTTTTTCAGGTGGGCCCTAGTCGATTTTTGGGGATGTATGGAACTGATTTTTTTTTTTTTTTTTCAATCTTTCATCGATGATTTCGTGTGGGTGTTGTTGGGTTTTTCGTCTTTCATAAGTTTCTGATTCGGACCAAATTTTTTGGTGTTTGGATATTTTTCTCTTATTGGTCTGATTGGATTTTTCGAATTCCAGCTATCTTCAGGTCCTTGTTGTATGAAGCCTGTGGACGAATCGTAAACCCAATCTACGGCTCGGTTGGCTTGCTCTGGTCTGGAAGCTGGCAGCTTTGCCAAGCCGCTGTCGAAGCCGTTCTCAAAGGTGCGCCGATCATGCAAATACCTTCCGAGACAGCTGCAAGCCCCAGCCCTCCAATGAAAGCGTACGATATCCGACACGTGTCCAAGGAAGAGACCTCCACGACTCAGGATCTGCACAAGGTGAAGACTAGGAGCCGGTTCAAGCGCTCGGCTAAGCCAAAGCCAAAAGTGGACTTGATATCCGACGCGGCTGACGACGAAAACCCCGAGTCGACTCCCGTCTGTAATCTGAGGTGGCGCCGTTGTTACCCTGACGACATGGACCGACTCGGCTGTCACGACTCGTCCTCGAGTCAGCACTCGGAGCCGAACGCGGATGGCGATAGCCGAGAGACAGACAGCATGTTTTCGGTCGAAACGGTCGAGGCTTCTCTCGTGAGTCGGGCCGAGCCGGAGCCGGTCGGACTGCAGGATAGCCGAGCCGATGACGGGGATGTTGAGCTGGAACTGACGCTTGGGTTCGAGCCGGTGTCTCATGTCAGCCGCACGCATGCCGCGCGACACGTGACAATGCATGGCGAGATGGACGGCTGTGGTGCTGACACGTGTAAGGTCGAGCTGGGCCTGGATCTGCCGGCGTGATTTTGCCGTAAGAGACGGGAAAAGCAGTTTTGGCGGTGTTGGGATTTGTTTTCTAGCAATCACAATAAGCCCTTTTTTGTAATTTCTTTCTTGCTTTAGTCTCTTTTTAGTGTTTTTTTTTTTTTTTTATTGTGTAAACGTTTAAATATATATTATAGAGATATATGTATACGTCTATGTGAATTTGAGTTATTAGAGCTGTATTTCTAAAATGCGCATGGTGCGTACTTGATTATATCATCGTCGTTTTCTGACATGGGATGCGTATTACACGCCATGATGAAACGATCTTATCGTTTCATGTAGAGTGCTTGTTGCCCATCATCCGTATGGGAACGGATTAGTTGTTACTGCCGTGGGGCCTACCTTGATGATGTGTTGTGTATCCACGCCGTCCATCCGTTTTTCCAGCCCATTGTATGTCGTTTGCCCAAAAATTAAGCAGATTCAAATCTCAGGTGGACCACACCACATGAAAAGTGGTGATTGAATGCCTACCATTAAAAATTTCTCAGTGCCGATCGTAAGCTAATCCGTAATGTTTATTTGCCATCCAACGCCTTGATTTGGTAAACCAGGCCTCCATGAAAAGCTTTTGTGGCCGTTCACCGCTTTTTCCCGTAAAACATATTGGCAGCGTGCATTTGGGAAGGATTAGGTAAAAACATAATTATTACACATGGCAGGATTGCCCCCTGATAACATGGGATAAGCTTAAATCCATGGTAATGCTACGTTCGAAATACGTGTACGTGGATATACCCACCATCATTTGAAACTATGAGAATAACACTGTTATATCCAAACCATTCATTTGTTTTGTAGCCTCATCTAACGTGCCATGGGCCTAAAAAGAGGCAGATCCAAAACTGTTTTGATCTGTAGGTATTCAATCCCCACTGCTTTCTATGGTGGGTCCACTTGAGCTTTAGATCTACCTGATTTTTGGCCCATGCTCTAAAATGATCTTGAAAAATGGGTAGACAGTGTGGATATAGCCCACACATCATGGTAGGACTTACACAACTTGCTAACACTGAGTAGAATTGACATCAGACCAATGCAATTCCATCAAATCTAATTCCAAGCTATTGGATTCTGCATTCTTCTTGCTAATATCAAGTGGAATTGGCACGGACCAAATGCAATTCCATCCCACCTAATACCATCTAAGACCATGAGCGGAAACGCCCTCGGGTAACCCTAATCCGTCCCCCGTGCGTATTGTGTGAGGAACCTCTGAAATGGATTCAACGGTCCAATTTAGTGGACGTGTGTTGTCCACCTATTGAACGGATCAGATTGGTTATTGCGCCCGTGAATCTACGCGTTGCGGCTCACTTCAGGGATGGGCTTTAGCTCAGATGTGGGATAAGCTATTAATTGTGATTAATAAGTGGTTAATCTGTAATTAGCAAAATCCTTGGATGTGGGTCCCACACGCTCTGTCAGGTTGTGCTTAACTTGTTAAGGAAACCTAACACGAAAGTAATAAATAATACGCAACTTTGTGGGAGTTGCTGTGCTGTAATTGGAACTGGATCCTCTACAACACCTACTTTAGGCAGCGTATAATACACTCAAGCTTGTGGGGTCCACCATGTTGTGTATGTAAAATCCACTCCGTCCACTAGGTTTCATCCTCGATTCTAGGATCTGGGGATAAAAATCAGCTAGTTAGACAACTAAGGTGGGCCACATCACAGGGAACAATGGAGATGGGATATCAACTATGGGTTTATTTGTGGTCCACCATGGTGTATCAAACCCGTTAATCAGGTGTAAGTCGCCGATATTAAATAGATAATACAAAAGTCAGCTTGATCCAAACATTAGGCGGTCAGACCGCGTGAACTTTAGAGGTTCTAGGGGACGCGGTTTGGCTGGTGATCCAAAATCAGCAAAGCTAGTTGGTGTCAAAGCTCTTGTGGACCACACCATATGTATGTGTCTTATCCAATCTGTTCATCCGTTTTTAAGCTCGTTTTAGTACATGATTCCAAAATTGCGGCAGATCCAAAGCTCATGTGGACCAAACAGTGGAGATTGAAACGATTACTGTTCAAAACTTCCCAGGGCCACGGAAGTTTTGGATCAAGCTGATATTTGTGTTTTCCCTTCTTCTGGGTTTATGTGACTATATGAACAGTTTGGATGACAAATACACATTGCGGTGGGCCTCAAGAAGTTTTCAATGGTAAGCGTTCAATCCCCACGGTTTCTCGTGGAGTGGACCACTTTAGATTTGGATCTCTTTTTAATTTTTGGCTCATGCCTAAAATGAACTGGAAAAATGAATGGACGGCGTGGATAAAACACACTCATCATGGTGGGTCCTACAGATCTTTGATACCAGCTTGCTGGCTAATGTTGGGGTCATCGGCCAAACCACTTCCGGTTTTTACGAGCAGTTTTGCATGAATCCATTGGCGCCTTCAGAGTATTTTTCTATCGAGCAGAGGTTTTTTTTTTGTTTTCTATGAGATAATCATTTGTAGGTACAGTCAGAATAATCGTTCGGCGCGGATTAGGTGAGTCCTCGAGAGCCTGTTTGGCCGGCCGGATTCAACGGAATTTGGATGGATGAGATCAATTTTAAGGTAATGATGGTGATATCGGTGTATTGGTTTAAGATCTATGGGTTTGCTGTATCCCGCCACAAGTCACCCCTTCTGTTTGGCCCGTTTGGCATATCCCGGATTTTACGTTCCAATCCGTTCCAATCCGTCCGTCCAAACATGCCTCAGGCAATTGAACGAGATTAGGAGGGATGGGATCAATTTTAAGTTAATGGGTCTGTTTGGCACGTTTGGCATATCCCAAGATTTTACCATCCAATCCCTTCCACTCCGTCCGTCCAAACACCCCCGTGAAAAGTTCTTGGCCATGAGCCCACCTTGATGTATTTGTTATATATCCACACTGTCCATTCATTTCTTTTTTCTCAGTTTATGGCATGGTCAAAAAATAAAGTAGGTAAAAGTTCATGGTTGACTACACTATAGGAAATAGTTTTGATTGAACACCCACCATTAAAAACTTCCTAGTATCTCATTAATATTTATTGGCGATGCAACCCGTTGATAAAAACACAAATATAAACGTGATAAAAAAACTTCAATGGCTCATAAAAAGTTTTTAATGGTTAATCACCACTATTTTCTATGGTGTGGTCTACTTGAGATTTGGTTGTGCTTCATTTAGGTGCATGCCCAAAAAATGAGTCGGCAAAATGGATGAACCGTGTGGATATACAAAACATATATCGAGGTGGACCCCCCACAGTCATGAACTTGCCCACTAATCTATTGCCTGGGGGAGTGGATTAGGTGTCGCTCCCCTTTCACCCAAACGTGCGGCCCTGACCGTTGTACCCAACGTGATGTATGTGTAGTGTATTATTCCATCCATCTGTTTTGTCAGCTTATTTTGAGGCATGAGAAAAAAGTAAAACCAGATGTAAATCTCCTGTGGGTGTTGATTGAACGCCCACCATTAAAAACTTCCATCCAACCTGCTGATAAGTTCCCACAGACTCCAAAGAAGGATAAAACAAATATCAGTTTGATCCAGAGCTTTCGTGGTCCACAAGAAGTATTCAGCTGTCAGTCACCACTGTTTCCTGCAGTGTGGTCCACTTGAGATTTGTATCCAATCGTTTTCCAGATCATGCGCTAAAATTAAATGGCAAAACGGATGGACGGTGTGGATTTAGTAGAAATACATCAAAGTGAGACCCACGGTCATGATGGAGTGGATTTAAAGGAAAAAAAGAGGGAGAGAGAGAAAGAAAACAAAACCAGTCTGGCCCACAGAGGTCGAGTGTTTGACGCTCGGCTACCGAAAACGGGCGTTAACGCCTGTAATTAGAACAACTTTGGAATTTTGTAGGGGAGGCGAAGATTGCGAGGGGGAGAGGGGGAGGATACTGATAGATTTCAGCGTTGAACATGTGAAGAAGGAAATGACTATAATACCCATGTCCAATTTTGAATTGACCAGTCCAATCGATTGACTGGTTGTAGTGGGGATGGATTTCGAGTCTACTTCTAGCGTCAACGCCGTATATCCGTGCAAAATCTAAACCGTTCATCAGGTGGGGACTACTACATCACGTGTAATTGCCTGAAATTTAGACTTTTCAGGTCAGCAGTTCATTGAGTAGGCCACATACGTTGGATGTGGACTGGTGAGTAATCTCGTGTCTGTAATTGCCCGAAATTCAAGCTTCTTGTCGCGTAGGCTACATACGGTGGATGTGGATGCTGAGCAGTCGTGCCTAACCATGCCTCGTTGCATGGAAAGAAGAGCTAGAAGGCCCACCATGCGATGCATGAAAGGGGACCGTGAGACTTTAAGGGCGCCTTTGGTTAATTTCAACTTTTTTTTTTTTTTTTTTTTTTTTTTTTTTTAATACTGATGACAACATCCATCTCAGTCAAAAAGTCTACAAGTATTTTTGATTTCTAATATATATCATGTAAGTGCTTGTCCGTTCATTTTGTTTGGTCTTATCTTTACTCTCCACCATCCATCATGTTAGCTAACATTTGATCTACATTTATGTTGGGCCCACTTTCGCTCTGTCTTCAATGTGAACTGTCCATTGTGTGGGGCCAACATTTAATGTGGACTATCCATCACGTGGGCCTACGTTGGATATGGGTTGTCCATCATGTTGGACACTAGATGTGGACTATCCATCATGTAGGTTCAACTTGGAAGTGGGTTGTTTATTATGTGGGGCTCACATTGGATGTGGATCTTTTATCATTGGGGACTGACCTTTTATGCCAATTATCCTCATGTGGGGCCACCTTGATATATATACACCATCCATTATTGTGGGGCCTACCTTCAATAGCGACCACCCATCATGTCCAGCCCACCTTCAATGTAGCTGTCCAGCTTGCAGGCCTGACTTGGATGTGGGCTATTCATCATTAGGGGCCAAGCTTTGATGCGAACAATATCTATTATATGGGGGCACACCTTAATGTAGGTTATCCATCATGTGAGGGCCACCTTCAAGGTCTGCTGCTCATCTTATGAAACACACTTTTAATGCTGATCATCCATCATGTGGGCCCTACCTTTAATAGGGGTTGTCCATCATGCAAGGTTGGCCTTCGATATGGGCCATTAATCATGAGGGCCAACCTTTGATGTGGACCATCTATTATGTGGGACGAAGTTAGTATGGGTCATCCATCATGCGGGGCCCACCTTTGATGTTGATCGTCCAACATTTGAGCTCCACTTTTGACGTGGATTGTCCATCATGAGGGGCCTCCTTTGACATGAATCATCCATCACATGGAGAGATGGGAGGGTGAGAGAAGTAAAAAATGTAAAAAGTTAAAAAAGTAATTAAAAAAACACTTGCATGTAACTTTTACCTTGGCGCTTACAAAAGTAAAGTTAAAAAAAGTTACTGATATTAGATAAGAAATTTTTATTTAGAAAGGTGTCCAAATAAACCCTTGGGCTTGTTCGTTTAACCATTTATCGCAATAAATGCCGGTAAATGATAACGATAACTTTTTTATTTTTATTGGGAGAGATGAAATTTTGAAGGTAAATATAAGAAATGACATTGCATTCCACTAATTAGCTACTTAAAACTACAAGGTCCTACCATGGTGTATATGTTTTATCCAGGCTGTCTACCCATTTTATTAGCTTATTTTATGATATGAGCCCAAAAATGAGGTAGATTGTAAGCTCAAGAGGACCACACCACGTGAAAAGTGTGATGACAAAGTCCATTGTGAGCATAAATTTGTGCAGGTTCTACATGATGGGTATCTGTCATCCAACTTATTCACAATGTCAGAGAGAAATGGATGAACCATAAGCACAAATAACAGCTTCATCCGTTACTTTTATAGCCCCAGAAGAAGTTTTCAATGATAGGTGTTCAATTCCTGTGTAGAGTGTTGCGTGGTCTGCACGTGCTTTGGATTTCTCTAATTTAGGCTCACGCCCTAAAAAGAACCAATAAAATGGGTGGACAGATTGGATCAAGCATATACACCATGACGGGCCACATTGATTTTACATATTTAGTTCTTCTCCACCTTGATTTTTGTGAAACTGTCAATGTCAAAACCCCACCTTACATGAATTTTCCCTAGTAAATAATCATTACCCATTTACTTATATTTATTATGGTAAATAATAAAACAAATAAGCCTTAACTAAGTTTTTCCTGATAAGATTTTCTTGTTCTCACATAAGATTGGTTTCTTCTTGTCTTTACTAAAATACTGTTTCATTTTTTTATCTCATCGATTCGCAATGTAATGGATGGATGGATGAAGTTCGAAGCTTAGATTTGTCTTAAGGAGGCTTTCTTGTGTTTACGAATTCTTAATTTATCTTCTTTCCTCTTGGAATACTTTTTATTTATTTATTTATTTTTTAAAGATTAATTTATAATTCTCCTTGTCCACATTATAATATTTGTTTCTCTAGATGGTTTGTTCCTTCGTATCCCTATCACGATCGAGGTATATCAGGATACTTGGTTATGGTACAAGTTTTTGTCATTATATATATACTTGTTGCGATGCAAGAGCATGTACTATATGTAATAATGAATGGTGCAAGCACATGTACTATATGTGATATATAATGCGATACAGGTACCACTAAACTGCCACATACCTTTAAACCTCATAAATGTGACCCCATTTGAACCTTGAGGTCTCCTTCTGACGCAGGGGAGGACGTGAGGTCGAGCACCGTCTTCCTCAAGAGGATAAATATTCCGAATCCACGGAACTTCTCTGGACTCCTCACAGAGACTTCTCGAATCCACGAGAAAAGAGAGCAGAAAATAGAAATAAATTCTAAATAAATTTCAAATAGATTAATGAATCATTGATAATTTTCTAATGTGTCTCCTTACACTATTAATAAAGAAAAAAAATAAACTAAAATTCGTAATTACCAAAAATAGCAAAATTCTAACTCTAATAAAAATCCTAATTCTAATACAACTCTTCTAAAGCCTAATTTCTAAAAATAAAAATTACAAATAAACTTTCTCTAGAAGAGTCCTAGTATAACTAAAACTTATTTCTATAAGGAAAGAAAATCTAAAACTCTAAAAAATATCAAAAATTCGGAATTACTAAAAATAGTAAAATCTTTCTAAAAATTCGTTTTTGAGCTGAAAGCGCACGTTTTCTGACGAAACGGACAGACGCGACCCACCTTGTGGGTCGGTTCACCTCAGATGGCCCATTTCAGTAAAGATTGATAGGTTGTGCTCCCCGTAACGATACCCGGATCAAAAGTTATGGTCAATTTACGGTCCATCTTCTTTTGGCCCAACCATGCTAAGAACGTATCTATGACACGTTCTACATCAGACTCCTCCACTTGAAAAAAACTCGTCCTCGAGTTACGCAAGAGACTTGGCACATGAGTCTGAGATAACTTCCGATGTCGATGTTCATTAGCTCTTTTTTTGTACTTGGCATTAAGCTCTTGAGTTGACACAATACATACACTCATGCTTTCCTTGATTTGACTAATATCGATTAGTTCCTTCACATCTGCCTTCAAGATCTCATATTTTTTCTGATAATGTGGACAATTAGGCGGACTTGCCCCTGAGATGGGATCAATGTGATTTTGTATATCTCGTACGGGAGGTAATTTATTAGGGAGTTCATCGAGCACAACCCTCTTGAACTCCTGCGATACTGGTTCCAAATCCTCTAAGATATTCACAGGCTCCACATATTTTTTCTTTTCAACTAATGGATATATATTTTCCGTTTCCTCATATTGTTTAACAAAGGCCTGTTCAGTGATGAGATATTGCTCCTCCACTTTAGAAGTGTTGGGTTGGTTCTCCATTCCTATAGAGGTCACATGTTCGCCACTGATGAATCCTGTGGTCTGTTGCAACTCTGTTTTGATGAAGTCGTTTCTCGAGGACCAATAATAGGATTTTTCTGCATAACCTTTTATTGATCGACTATCCTGATAATAATTTTGGTTTTGTTGGAATAATACCTGATCGTAATCTCGAGGGAGGAATCGCATGTACAATAACTTCTTCATCCGCGACCACGTGCGGATTGGTGCCTTCATCTGTCTCACCCGCTCGTGTTGAAGTTGTTCCCACCAATCTGAGGCTCTGCCCGTTAACTTGTATGCCACGAGTTTAACTTTCTTTTCTTCTACGATGTTCATGTAGTCGAAGAAACGTTCGACTTCAAGCAACCAATCAAGGAAGTCCTTGAAGTAGAGTTGACCATTAAAACTAGGAAGATCGACTTTCATCTTGAATTCTTGAACCATCCTGTGGTTCATTGATAGCATCGCCCTACGATCAGTATAATTACGAATTCCAGCAATTGCTGGTGGTGGATCACCACCATGAACACGGAGTTGCCTTAGGTTTTTCGCCAAGAGATCCGCTATGCTGTCGATGGAAGCCTGCAGCCCTTGCATGGCTTGCCGATTCTCTTGCTGCGCTGCTTGGAAAGTTGCTGCCGTTAAAGGAAAATTCCCTGGAGCACCGCCTATGGGATTGTTGCCCGACCCGTCGTTAGAAGCCATCGACCCGAGGAGAAACCTCGCTTTGATACCAAACTGACGCAGGGGAGGACGTGAGGTCGAGCACCGTCTTCCTCAAGAGGATAAATATTCCGAATCCACGGAACTTCTCTGGACTCCTCACAGAGACTTCTCGAATCCACGAGAAAAGAGAGCAGAAAATAGAAATAAATTCTAAATAAATTCCAAATAGATTAATGAATCATTGATAATTTTCTAATGTGTCTCCTTACACTATTAATAAAGAAAAAAAAATAAACTAAAATTCGTAATTACCAAAAATAGCAAAATTCTAACTCTAATAAAAATCCTAATTCTAATACAACTCTTCTAAAGCCTAATTTCTAAAAATAAAAATTACAAATAAACTTTCTCTAGAAGAGTCCTAGTATAACTAAAACTTATTTCTATAAGGAAAGAAAATCTAAAACTCTAAAAAATATCAAAAATTCGGAATTACTAAAAATAGTAAAATCTTCCTAAAAATTCGTTTTTGAGCTGAAAGCGCGCGTTTTCTGACGAAACGGACAGACGCGACCCACTTTGTGGGTCGGTTCACCTCGGATGGCCCATTTCAGTAAAGATTGATAGGTTGTGCTCCCCGTAACGATACCCGGATCAAAAGTTATGGTCAATTTACGGTCCATCTTCTTTTGGCCCAACCATGCTAGGAACGTATCTATGACACGTTCTACATCACCTTCATATGTGGTACATGCCTTGTAGTATGATTCATTGTTGAGTTTTCCATATGTTTCAAATGCATTATCGTAGATTTTCAAACACTTTACATGTGCCATTATACATTTTCAAGCGCTACATATGTATCACATGTGTTTATTTAAAAGTGTACAATGTGTCGCACGCAACCTATAATTCATCTTAAGTGTTTAACAAATACAAATATTATAGGTTAGTTTGCAACAATAATCCCAATCAGCTCGACCTAAATAATTTAATCTAGATTGAACTTTATTTGCTTCCAAATTGGCCCAACAATCTCACATAGGTTGATCAAATATAGCTTTGGTTTCTTGCAAATCAACTCTTAGTTTTTCAATAAGGTATGATTCAATTGATGATTTGGCTCCTTTTATTTCAGACCTATGACACATGGTGGTGTGTATCTTATGTTATTTGATACGTTTTATAAGTATCTCAAAGAAAAGTCGGTTGTGGACGTTCAGATAGACAAGATGAACACGGGTTGATAATGAGACGTAAATAGAGGTATAATGAGAAGGAATCCGCCAAGGGATCATAGGTTACCGGCGAGTTACATGGATGACTCGAATGCTGCATTTGCCTTCATTACAGATAAGGGAGATCCGTCTACTTTTCAGGAGGCTCTTGACAACGTAAATGCTAAAAAGTGAAAAGCCGCGATGCATGACGAGATGAACTTCTTATACAAAATGAAAAATACGAGCTGGTGGAGTTTCCCATCGTTTGTAAAGTAACAAAGTGTAAGTAGATATTCAGGAAGAAACATGATATGTACAAGAGAATGTTGGTAACGAAGGGATATACTCAGAGAGAAGGTGTCGACTTTAGTAAGATTTTTGTGCTTGTGGTGAAATAAGTACCTATCAGATACGTATTGACGTTGATTGCCCGATACAGTCTCGGTTTGAAAAAGATAGAGTGAAAATAGAGTGTGCACGAGAAACGATGATTGTGGATGATGTAGAACGTGTCACAGAGATATTCCCAGCATGGTTGAGCCAAAAGGAGGTGGACCGTAAATTGACCATAACTTTTGATCCGGGTATCGTTACGGGGTGTACAACCTATCAATCTTTACTGAAACGGGCCATCTGAGGTGACCCGACCCACATAGTGGGTCGTGTTTGTCCGTTTCGTCAGAAAACGTACGCTTTCAGCTCAAAAACTAATTTTTAGGAAGATTTTACTATTTTTAGTAATTCCGAATTTTTAATATTTTTTAGAGTTTAGATTTTCTTTCTTTATAGAAATAAGTTTTAGTTATACTAGGACTCTTCTAGAGAAAGTTTATTTGCAATTTTTATTTTTAGAAATTAGGCTTTAGAAGAGTTTTATTAGAATTAGGATTTTTATTAGAGTTAGAATTTTGTTATTTTGGTAATTACGAATTTTAGTTTATTTATTTTTCTATATTAATGGTGTAAGGAGACACATTAGAGGAAATTATCAATGATTAATTAAGCTATTTCGAATTTATTTAGAATTTATTTCTATTTTCTGCTCTCTTTTCTCGTGGATTCGAGAAGTCTCTGTGAGGAGTCCAGAGAAGTTCCGTGGATTCGGAATAATTATCCTCTTTAGGAAGACGGTGCTCGACCTCACGTCCTCCCCTGCGTCAGTGGAGCTATGATGGAGATGAATGATTGAACATGGCGTGTTGCAGCATGAAAATTAGAGTCATGGTGGAGATTGTTGAAAATTGAATTCATCAAATCTATGCTGAAATATGGGCGTCATCGACCAATCAACGGTTTGGTCGACATGTCGAAGGATTTTGAAAATATTTAATTTTTCGACAAAATTCTCTGGACTGTTTTTGGAGTTTTTGACTAGTTGAAAATTCTGATCGACAAGTCAACCCGGGCAACAGATGCATCTCGACCGGTCGATTAGATAGGTCAACAGATTATGTAGTTTTGAGCATTTTCTTTCTATTTCCGATTTTATGTTATATACAAGGGTGTAATCGGGATTCGGGCAAATAATAAATATGTTTAAGGTTTGAGAGGATTTTGGAGAGATAAAAAGCTCGAATTTTTTTTCTTCTTGAGGCTTTGATTGGTAAGGTTTCATCTATTGTAACTTTGTTATTTAGAGTGCATTATCGCTTTGTGTCACAATATTTTTTTTTCGAAATGATTTTTTATGTAAATTCAGAGTGTTTTCTGTTGAATTTGTTTGTGTGATTGTGGATTTCACTCTATGTATCCACAAGTCCACACATACATATATATATATATATATATATATATATAATATATATATATATATATATATATATATATATATAAACTCTCTCATTTGTTGCTTTTTGAATAAATTAGGTTTTGTCTTTAATATTTCTTTTCACATTTTATTTATTTTATTTATTTATTTTTATTTTTAGTTTTACTTTCATTCTTCTCCATAGATGCAAATACCCTCCCTCCGTAACTTTGCTTGTGTGACTTTCTACATGGTGTATAGAAAATGAAGAAATCTAGCTGTATTTTATTAGACAAAGTTCTATGTTAGGCACCATTCTAAAGTAAATATGGCATAGGCCCACCCAAGTTGATGACCCAAATGTCAATGTAACATAAGAAATAAATTGCACAGAGAAGATATTATTAATCATTAGATTTTCCCCCCCTCCCGATATAGGCCTCTTTACAAGCATACCTGGGATAGTTATAAGGCAATCCAAATCATTGACCCAACCGTGGATGAATCATAAGAAAACATTATTTGCACCGAGAAGATAACATTCGACACATCTAATATTTTCCGTTTACTTGTATCCATCCATTTGATGCCCATTAATTGGATGGTTATGATTGCTTGATCAATGTTATTTTTTCAGAAAGGGACCCACAATGTGAATGGTCTGGATAGCTGAAGATGAGTGGCGGATGTGAGGAAGATGAGTCACCACCATCTTTTAAATGGTTAAGAACTAACATAAGGTCCACATATAGAGTACTAGGTACTCTCCATGCATCATTGAAAGAAGAGAGAGAGAGAGATGCATCCAGTCACAAGAAAACGTTGGATTTCCTCTTCTTCCAACATAACCGTAGATTTATGGTGTGGGGATAGAATTTAAGTTTGTTAGGTGAGCTGTCCAAGTCAAATAGATGCCGATGTTGTTTCGATCCCACTCACATCACGCAAAGGTATATATCGTGAGATAGTCTTTATCTTTGGATATGCACAGTATACTTGCATCTTCGTTTTGTATATGTGGGGCCCGTTTTTCATAGATCCGCATCATTGATTTTATTGGGCCCACCATGGATGGATCATGCCCGAATATTCTCATTGAAAAGATAATCTCATCCTTTCTACTGTTGATTGCAAGTAGACGGCTGGGAAGAGAAATTTAACAGTCGTTCGGCAATTAATTGATCTTTACATAGGGAGATTCGACAGGTAGACGGTCTGGATCATTGAATCAATAGCCACACTTGTACAACCTGCGAACCCGAGTACAATATCTGGGAGCGGATTGCCTGTGACCTTGGGCATAAAGATATACCTATGCCAGGGCTGTGTGGGGCCCAAAGAGATGTCTGTGACAAATCCACTCCGTCCATATGTTTTGAAAGACAGAAATAGAATAGGACTACAAAAATCAGGAAGATCCAAAACTCAGGTGGGCCACACCAACGAAGCAGTTGGAACAAAAAGCATCTACTGTTGAAAAATTCCTGGATCTGACCATGGTTACAAACGGTTCATAGGGTTATTACCATCACATAAACTTTAGGAACAAATATCATCCTGATACAAAACTTCTCTCACCCAGGCATGCAATCCTCACTGTTTCCTTTGGTATGGCCCACATGAGTTTTGGGTCTACCTGATTTTTAAAATCCTATCCTATTGTGGTATTTCAAAACAGATGGACGGAGTGGATTTGTCACGGACATCCTTTTGGGCCCCACACAGCCCTGGGCACAGGAATATCTATGTGCCAAGGGTCACAGGCAATCGCCTTCTACAATATTATAGATTCAGGTGAATGATCCTGTATTTCCACAAAACAAATAAAAGAAGCAGTGAAGGCAGATAACCAGGACCGTTGATATTATCCCATCAAGGATAGATCATGACCTAAAAATACCTCAGATTAAGAGATATTGCCATCCATGGTCGGAACAATTAACTACTGTCTATTTACATGCAAAATAATCAAATCAGAATAACGGTTCAGATCACTTCAACATGGGCCCCACTTTTACGTACCAAAAAACTCGAGGATAATAAGCAGGCATTTGGTAGAGGATGACATTTTTCAAGAAACTCATATTGCATAGTCAAACACTTCATAAGGCTGGAAAATACCAGACGCATTAAGTTGTTGTAAATATGGAAATATTGATTAGGCAGTTATCTTATCTGATTTAGTATGCTTTAATCATACATCTACGAATATTTTATTTTCTATCTTACACTACAGCTATTTATGAGCTCATTTATTTTATGCCTATAAATTAAAGGAAACAAATGCTCACATGCAATAGGTTGGATGATAGGATACCATGTACAACCTGTAATATGTGTGTGGGACATTCACCCCTTCCAATAGGTTGGCCCCACCCCGAGAATCACCTTGTGCACAAATCCACCCTTATTAGATAACAAAATACAGGTGCGGTCCACCTGATGATCGAATGGGTTCATAGATAACAAATTATAGGTGTGGTCCTCTTATGGATGGATGGGGCTGATTTTTGTGCAAGGGATCCTAATGGTAGGGTTAACCTGTTAGACGGGTTGAAAATTACGCGTACATGATAGGTTGGAAATTATATGTTGGATGAATGGTAGTATTTCTCATTCTAAGATGCAACCAAATTAGAGTAACAAAGTTGGGTGTGGCCAATTTCTTAGCTAGGAAATTTCTCTGGAGACTTTTAAAATTTGAGGTTTTTCTTAAGATATTATAAGGAAAATCTTGCTAAAATGGATGTGCATGCATACATGCGTGTTATTTATTTTAAATTTAAAAAAAAAGGGTTTTGCTAATCTCTTCACCTTATATTGAATGACTTATGGGAAGCCTAATAAATCATGCCAGTTGGATGGTTGTAAGCATTTGGTCAACTACATAGGAAATTGATGTAGAGCGGGTCGCGGACAGTTTCATGGTCAAGATGGATCAGAAAAGGCCCGGTCGACGACAGAAGTGATCCAGACCGTCGGACCTTAGATCGGGCGTATCTCGCAATCTAAAATGAGTTAGCTGATGTAAAATATATGATTTTGAGGTAGAACATGCTACTTTTGCCAACCAACCCCGCTATGCTGGGTTGCACAACCCGAAATCGCGAAAAACCCCTGGATCGACGGTCATTTCCCTGTTTTAATTTCGTTTTTACTATAAATAGTAAGTTCTAGTTTGATTATAACTCTTCATCCGTCGGGCTTTAGGAGTTGCGTCCAACGTGAAAAGAGCTTAGAATAATTAGGGGAACGGTTTGGTGAAGCCAAATAGGACACTTGCTATTTTTGGCCAAAAACCTTGCGCACTAGTAGACATCACGACCGTCTATAAATAGTGTAAGTTTACTATTTATAGTAAGTCGCGGATTCTAGGAGTTTTAGTTGTAGTTTGATTCTGATTTCTTTCCCATTGCTTGGTACCCCTATTTAAAGGGTTGTGAACTTGTTTTTAGTCATCAATTAATCAATTTCGAATTTCTTAGAATTTATTTCTATTTTCTACTTTCTTTCCTCGTGGATTCGAGAAGTCTCTGTGAGGAGTCCAGAGAGTCTCTGTGAGGAGTCCAGAGAAGCTCCGTGGATTTGGAGTAGTTATCCTCATCACGTTCATCCATGCATCAGAAATGGAGAGTTAAGATTGAGTGGAGAAATGAATTGTGTCCAACCAGTATTTTTAACCATCTATCTTATAGATCCCATTTTGTATTGCTTATGATCTCAAAGTAACATTGGTTTGATGATCCTAACTATGTAATCTTTTGCTCATAAAAAAAAAATTATACGGTTTTAACAAATTGGCCTTATTCATTGGGTTAAGATCATTCAATCAACAGTGTTTCAACCATTCCTTATCATGAATGGTACGTTTGAATGAACTAACTTGATAGATGAATGGGTGTCTCATGTGTCATTTAAGATATTTGAAGATGATAGAAAAACCCACAAATAAATTTTATCAGGCCTAACTTTTAGGTTGATTTAAAACTTTGATGGGCTATGGCAAAAGAGAGAGGCAACTCAGGGGAGGGAATTGTTTCATTTTACCATGGCCCACCAAAGATTTGGATCAGGGTAAAATTTAGACCTTGTAGGCTTCATTGGGTGCTACGTCACATGCACAGTTCGAATCTTGCATTCATATGAGTTCTCAAAATTTTTTCATAAATTCTCGTTAGAACTGATGCGTAGGTAGAGGTGCGCAAGATCCGACCCAAATCGAAAGCCAGGGTTGGCTCGGATCGGGTAGACCCATTCGGATCCGACGCCAAACTGAGTCGAGTTCGGGTCACGTAACAACTTGATCCGATTCGATCTGGATCGGAATCGGGTAGTATAAAGTCAGATTTTACTTATATATATATATATATATTTATCTTTACCATTCTTTCTACCCGAACCCTAACCCTACTTGCAGCCTGAGCTGACTTCCTCTCCTTCCCTCATTCTTTCTCTCCCAATTTCTCTCCTCTCTTTCTTTCTCTCCTCCTTTCTCTCCCTCTTTCTTTCCTGATTTCCCTCCTCTCCTTCTTTCTCTCCTCCTTTCTCTCCATCTTTCTCCCGATTTCCCTCATATTTCCTTTCTAGCACGAGAGCCTCCAGCTCGGCTTGACTCAGCCCAATCCGAATCGACCGGACAGACTCAACTCGCGATCCGACTCGGTTCGGGTCAGGCCAACAAGGAATTGGTTCGGATTAAGTTAGACCTGCTGGACTTGGTCCTGAATTGGATAGAGTTCGGGTCAGGTACTTGCAAAAATCGAATCGAGTCGAGTTGGACCTAATCTGGTTCGACTCAACTCGATGCACACTCTATGCACAGGTTAGCATTACTCTCTCTCTCTCTCTCTCTCTCTCTCTCTCTTCTCTCTCTCTCTCTCTCTCTATATATTATATATATATATAATATATATATATATATATATATATATATATATATAAAAACAACTCCTCAACTTTTATACTTTTTTTCGGAGTTAATAGTGATAAAAATGCAATATTTTAAAATTTACTTATATTTGAAAGTCTTGCGATGTGACAAATCACGGAGATACCTGTTACACTACTGCCCACTAGCATTAGGATACCCCGTGATATATATATTTGTCTCATTTTATGTCACGCGTGCTAACATGGCACATGACCACCAGAATTTGAGGTTGGCCCACCATGAGCATGCCTTGGCCGGAAAATGAGAATGGTCCAATGACCAGGTGGACTACCAACATACAACAAATAGGGTGTAAAAAGAACAAAATGTGAGGTCAGAAAGAAATCCAACAGTCTGATTCATGGGGCCTGAAATTGGTACCCCACCCAAACCTAAACCTCTTAAGCTGACTAATGGCTAGGCATTTCCAGTATGAAATCCATCTGGAGAAGTCCATTCATGGTGGGCCCCATTTAGAGTAGTGTTTTGAGTCGATACCATGGTCTCCTTGACTACAAAGCATATTTCTAAAATCAATGGTTCATTCTCGAAATGGGCGTAGTTAAACTGACTCAAAAGTGGGTGTTGCTCATCCAGCCCAGACCAAGCCCAACTTTTCCATGGGCCTGGCCTGGGCTTGAGTTTGAGACAACTCGACAATGTCAGCACCACTTATCTATCAGTGCTGGCTTGAGCATTAAGTGAGTTAGCCTGGCTATTATTACCTACTTAATAGCATGACTCAGGGTGGAAAATTATTCTTTAGGACTGATAATTGATATCAGTTTGATTGATTGCTTGACATATCTAACCTAAGAAAAAATTGGATTTGGACATGAGATTTCTAACTCTTAACTTTATCTGATTACTCACCTTTATTTGCTTTCTATCATGCTTATGGTCGGGTTGCTAATACAGTTGTAGAGGCTTAGACAATATTGGATGGGATCCAGATATACCTAAAATTAGGTCTAAACAATATTATAATCGAGTCAGATTTTAGGATTATAAAGACGCTATCTCTTAACTCTCCTGCTCCCTTGGATTATTATTTGTCATCAGTTAAGAGTAATTGCTTGACTGAGGTCGACCCTTCAGGTTCAGGTATCTCTCGTACTTTGAAGCAAGGCAACTTGGTAGTAGATTTAAAAAAGAAATAAAAAAATATTCTTAGTTATGGGATATCAAATCATCTGTATTGGATGAAGAAGGAGGTATGTAGAGAAATCCGAAATCTAATAGCTATGGATATCACATGAGTTGGAATGTTGAAGATGGTCAGTTTCTTGGAAAAACTTACTATGATGGATGGATGGAATTATGATGAGTGATGTGTATAATGAGTTAGTGGTTATGGTTTCCTGTAATTAGCTTATATGATAGGCATGGCCTGTTCTTTTTGTGGCATCCGGTTGAATCCTTGTATAGACTATTTGTGCACTTAAACAAAATTATAGGTGGTGTGCTCCCACCTTTCTTGAAAAAAAAAAACTCTTAGGTAGCGCCCGATATGAATATTATATGTCCAGTACTGGCTTGCCCAATTAGCTTAAGCAATTTCTAAATATTCTTAGTTAATAATATTTTTAACTAAAATATTAACTTAGAATAGTGATAGATCTACCAGATAAAATCAGCTAAGTTAGAAAGTTTTTGGCCCCATTCTACATCTGCATTGACAGCCATCACATACCATATTCACTTCTCACGTGTGAAGCCACACAAGTGAACTACACATGTGGAGGTAGGAACTATAAAATATGGGTCCTGAAAAACAGGGCCCCACTTGTATAAAACGGGTGCTTTAGGATATTGTATATTGGGGCCTTGTAATGTCGAACATGCATTTCAATCCAAACCATCCATGCTCCATTTTGGATGGAGTCTAAAAATCTCATGAATTGGATAATTCTAACCATCTAATTAGTGGCCACTAAATGCACAGCTAAAGTACAAAAACTATAATATTGTAAATCAGATGGAGGAATTATTCAATCTTGTCAGAGAGGTTGTAGATAGGGCCGGCAATGCTTATCCACTAGATTACCTGACTTAGAAAATCAGATTTGGATATTGATTTTGTCCAATTCAATTTTTTTTTTTCCCAATTATCATATTACGTAATTACCCAACTTCTGACGTCGATTTTATTATTTTCTACCCGTTTATAGCCATGCTATTGAGGGTGGATTAGGTCGGTCAGGGGTGACAGGTTAGTGGGTGAGGCCCACCTCCATGTATGTGTTGTATATCCACACCGTCCATATGTTTTTTGAGCTCGTTTGAGGGCATGGTCCACAAAAATGAGATATATCCAGATTTCAGGTGGACCACACCACAGGAAAAGAGTGGTGATAGAACACCCTCCATTAAAAACTATATGGAGCCAAGTGTAAGGTTTATTTTCCATCCAACCTGTTGATAAGGTCAAACGGACCTGGATGAAGGGAAAACACAAATAAAAGCTTGATCCAAAATTTTTGTGGCCGAAAGAAGTTTTTAATGGTTGGAATTCAATCCATACTGTGTGGTCTATTTGAAATTTGGATCTGCCCCCTTTTTGGGAAGATGCTCTAAAATAAGCTGGAAAAACTGATGGACGGTGTGGATATAAAACATATAAATTGGGGTGGACCCTACGGTAAGGGTCTCCCCCATTTGCTTGATTACCTAACATATCTGAAAATTAGATTTGGAAATGGGATATTTTACTCATTCAAGAACGTTATTCAAATATCCACTTTTAGGTAAGTCGGATATGGATATTACCCGATTATCCTTGGGTATTTTTAGAATATACTCAGCTAGTTTTAACTAAAATATTAAATTATTAAAATGATAGATCGTATGGATATGGAATCAACTAACCTAGAAAGTGTTTAACCCATGCTACATTTACAGTGAGAATCATCACATACCATATCCACTTCGCACATGTGAAGCCACACAAGTGAACCACACATGTGGAGGTAGGAACTAAAATATGGGTCCTGAAATACTGGGCCCCACTTATACAAAATGGGTGATTTATGATATTGGGACCTGGCAAAGATCCATTTCAATCCAAACCATCCATGTTCTTGGTTCCATTTTGGAAGGAGTCTGAAGATCTTATTAATAGGATAATTGTAACCATCCAAATAGTAGCCACCAAATGGACAGGTAAAGTACAAAAACTATAATATTGTAAATTAGATGGAGGAATTATACAATGTTGGCAGAAAGGTTTTAGATAGGGCCGGCACTGCTCATCCAACAGATTACCTGTATTGACTTGAGAAAATCAGATTTGAATATTGGTTAATTATCCTATTCAAATATAAATTTTTTTTCCCACTATCTTATAATTACTTCTAAGTGGGCTAGATATGGATATTAATAATTTGGACCCGTTTACAGCCATGCTATTGAGGAGCACTTAGGTGAGGTAGGGGTAACAGGTTAGTGGTTGAGGCTCTGACTATAGGGTCCACCTCGATGTTTGTGTTGTATATCCACACCGTCCATCTGTTTTATAAGCTTGTTTTAGTGCATGGTCCAAAAAATGAGATGGATCCCCCAATTAAAAACTCTATAGGGCACACCATAATGTTTATTAGCCATCCAAACTTTTGATAAGGTCACACGGACCTAGATAAAGGGAAAACACAAATAGCATCTCGATACAGAACTAGTGGCCCCAAGAAGATTTTAATTGTGGGAACTCAATCCATACCGTGTGGTCTACCTGAAATTTGGATCATCTCATTTTTGGAACCATGCATTAAAATTTAAAATGATCTGGAAAATTTGATGGACGGCGTGGATATAAAACACAAACATCAGGGTGGGCCTCACGGTCAGGGCCTCACCTACTAAGCTTGGAGAGAGCTGCATTTATGGCGTTATTCCATTTGGCTTGGGCCTGAAATTTGCAGTAGATTACCATATCTGGGCCCATATTGGCCCAATAAAACGTGGGCCATTGAGAGCCTGGTCCGAACCCAGCACAACCTGGCCCATTGTTTCCCCTGGCCATTGTGGATGGACGATGGTTAAAACTTGAGATAATCTGATGGTCTTTGCTTACCCTTTTCTTTAATTATACCCGTTGGATGTCGACCATTAATATTTTTCTGTGTACCATCATCATCTGAAGGCCACTGATAGTGTGGCAAGGACCACCGTATTATTTTGGTGTATGACAAATGGACCATCTACTGTAGGGTCTACAATTTGAACGGTCCAGATTCATACATATCCACGAGGTTATGATTCATCCACACCCCTGCCGTGTTTATGAAGCTTTACGTGCGGTCTTCATCATATATGTTAGCCATGGCAACTGGCCAGGTCTGCATGGATCAGGGTCCACGCAACCTAATCCCATGAGAAGTAGGGCTAAAATCTCACACGCAGGCCCAGCCTGCTTAGTAATTTTGCCTTTAGCTTTGGGCCTAAAGCCCATCCATTAACATCATAAATGATGGCCTGTTTACGAATTCAGGTCTGACCTTGACAGAAATTTTGTAGGATAACCTGAGTAAGCCCTTTTATTAATTGGGCCCACACTAATTTTTGGGCCTCCATTATAGGCCCGATTGTTGGAGGTGTCTGGAAAATCAATGTAAAACTTTCTATTGGTGATGTAGATGTGATATTGATGTTCTTAGTCGAAGTCTATGAGTCTTTGGTGGGTGTGGCTTTCATGGATCCCCACATCCACCGAGTTGGGTGGAATCCCTGACTTTATAGGGCGAATATCTAAAACTTAGTCAACTCGAAACTCAGTCAATTCAACTCGACTTACAAGATTTTGAGCCAAGTCTCTTGGAAACTCACTCAAAGCCATAGCTTGATTGAGACTCGACAAGACTCATTAAGTTGGCTACATTTGACTTGTGTGAATAGACAGAAGACACTAAAATTTTAAAGGATAACCTCAAAGAAAAGTCCATAGTTACTACTATCACTTCATTCACTAGCATTTTGCTTTCCAATTTAAGTTTAATTATTAAAATATGGAATCGAGTCTATTAAACATTCAGTAAATTCTTCGAGTTTGACTCAATTGACTAGTCATAAGTGGAGTCAAGCTTTGGAGATTTTGAACTATGCCTCTTTAAGTTAAAATTATGAAATGATCAATGGTTGAATTAGTCCATATATGAAAATTTTGGAGCATTCAATCCATTCACAATGAGTCATGTGGTATAAATGGTTTTAATCATTGAAACATGACTTTAGAATAGAACCCATCACACTTGTTTTTAAACTGTCTTTCCTTTCTCGAAGGTGGCTGAATTGATGGTTAGAGTACGCCAACAGGCTGAGACTAGGACAATAATTCATCATTGCAATGGGTTCGTCCACTGAGAGAGAGAGAGAGAGAGGGAAGATTTAGGCCAACCTAATGAATAGCCCTTGTCTTTTATGAATGTTTTTTTTTTTTTCTTTTTTCTTTTTTCTTTTTTTGGGTTAGCTTGTTAGTACAAGCAACACGGTCAGTCCACACTCCACTGTTAGCCACCCCACTAGGGAATCGATACCATGACCTCAGGTGTTGAAGCGAAGTATCTTCTCTCCTTCTACCACTTGAGATATGGATCAGGGTGTCTTTTATGAATGTGCAATAAGGAATAGGGACCTCTATTAAAACCCTGTTTTCTTGTATTTTTGTTGCCCCCCTCATGTGGGGCCCACCACAAACTCTCGCATGTGTGCCACGTTGGTGCATCGGACGTGAAAAAATAAAATAAAAATCTATACCATATATAATGTTGGAGCCCTTCAACTTGAAGGTATTTTTACCCTTTCAATATAATCCTGTCTGATAGCTGCACCACTTCTTCTGATAAAGAGTCGGTGAGCCAACGTGACAAAAGCTCTATCACATCTACTATGATGAATATGTAACATGTACACTTATATAAATTGCATTGACTGATGTTAGGATGTATTCCCTCATGTTTTGGAAGTAGCCCAAAAATAAGTTATATTGAAAGCTGAGTGAATAATACCTGTTAGAAAAAGTGAGCAGGCCCACCCACCATTCAGGAAATCGGATCAATTAGCTGGGAAGATCCAACCTGGTTGACCTGTACAACCCTGATCAGGGCCCACCTCGATGTATGCCTTGTATATCCACATCGTCCATCAATTTGCCAACAGGTCCTGTCAATGAAGCAGATACAAATCTCAGGTGGATCACCCCACATGAAACAACGTTCAATACCCACTATTAAAAACTTCCTAAGGTCTACTTAAATATTTGTTTGCCAACCAACCCGTTGATAAGGTAACATAGACCTGAATGAATGAAGGGAAAACACGATAGCAGCTTAATCCAAAACTTTCGTGCCCCCAAGAAGCTTTAAACGGTGGGATTTCAATCTCTACTGTGTGGTCTACCTGAGTTTGTATCTGTCTCATTTTTTGCACCATTGCCCTAAAATAAGCTGGCAAAACGGATGGATGGAGTGGATACACAACACACACACATCAAGGGCGGCTCCATGAACATGGTCACACCCACCTGGCTGGATCCAGGGTGGCAGCTAATCCGCGTCCTCCATTGATTCCCTTGTTTGTCTCTGATCACTGCATGCATGTAGCTGGCATCTGTGTAATCTCTCTCTCTCTCTCTCTCTCTCTCTCTCTCTCCAAATGGGTTTCACTTCACATGCCATACCATTTTAATGGTGGTGGGTAGTATCTTTTAATTCCAAGGAATAAATAAAAGAGCTCTTAAATATCTGCGGAGGTTGCAGTTTGAAATATTCTCGAATCTTTGATTAATGCCCATTGAATTTTCAAACCGTATCCAGTGTTTGGCAGTAACAATGTTATAGTGGAGGAATTTTATGATCCTCGACCAAATGTATATGCTTAAGTATATCCTTTTGTTTTTTCGGTTCATAAAAATGGGGTCCACGTTTCACTAATCTCGACCATTGGTCTGAATTTTCTACTGTGCTTGGACCATGCTTTAGGTTTCTAGCCAATAAAACAATCCCGACCCTTGAAGTGGTGACCTGCAAATAGTAAGCTAGGGAAAGGGATATCTACGTTGAGCTGAAAATTGTAAACAAATAGACTGCATGGATCTCCTTATCTTAGATATTTCTAGGCACCAGATTTATCCATGATGGGACCGGTCATATCAACGGTCTTGATCATTTAACCCATACTCCCCACCTATTGAGGATCAGATGATAAGTCCTCCTTTGAGATACACCCAGCCTCACCACTTCCTCTACTTGATTCGGGCACGATCAATCTATGGATCCGGATATCCCTTAATACCCAAAAGATAAAGAGGTCTGGCATTTCTTTCAGCACATTATCCGGTGAGGCCCAGAGCCATCCCAGTTCCAGGCTCATTACTGAACGGTACAGATCCATCATGGGCTGGATGCAAGTTTCTAGAGTTCCGGAAACCCAAAGCTCTTTCGGGTCCATTATGATTTCCATGTTATCAGCTTTGAAGAAAGTGAGGCAGACCCAAAACTCAAGTGGGCCACATGATAGAAAAGAGCCATGATAGAAAGGCCTAGTAATGAAACCTTCCTATGGTCCATTGTGATGGTTATATGCCATCTAATCTGTTCATAAAGTGATGTGGAGCGGGTCATGGACACTTCATGTCCAAGATAGACCAGAAAAGGCCCAATCAGATGCAAAGGTGATTCGGAACGTCGAAACCTTGCAATAGGTGTATCCCGCAAAATGTGAATGAGTTACTCGATGTACCATATATGATTTTAGAGATAGAAGAAGCTACTTTAGCCAAACAACCCGCCAATATCGAGTTGCCCATGCCGAATTTGCGAGATTCCATCATATCAAGGGTCTAAAATTTATTTTATTTCCTTTTTTACTATTTATAATAAGTTTTAGTTTTATTATAACTCTTCATCCTTTGAGCTTTAACATTAAAAGTGCTTAGAAAAATTAGGAGAATAACATGGTTAGGCTACATAGGACATGTTAAAGGTAAAAATGGACTGACTAAAGAGAAGAGGTCAGCTTGGACATCTCTGCAGGACATGAGGTCAGATAGCCCCGATCATGACGAATTAAGCTTCTTAATGGTTAAGGAAAAGAGGTTGGCAGGTTCGCCATCTGCCCAATGATAAGGGGAGACTCAAAACTCATCCGAGTACTTAGGTTAGGTCGGCCAAAACCACCTCAACCAAGACAGGTCAGCGTACTACCCCCAAGTCAGGTCGGTCAAAACCACACCAGTCAAGACAGGTCGACATACTACCCTCAGGTCAGGTTGGCCCAAATTAACTCTGCCTCGGCAGGTCAAGTCTACCAAAACCACCTCGGCCTTGGTAGGTCGGCCATAGACCTCAGCCTCGGCCATCTGCCTTAAATTTTCTCATGGTTCGACCGCTTGATCTTATCTTCACCAGAGATCACGCGAAACGATTGAGAGACATCCGTTGAATGCATGTATATAATTCAGGAAATGTCTCCACTCATGTAATTAATCAACTCTTGCCATATAAATAGAGGACTTATCTACTGTGAAAGGTACGAAAAATCTCTCACCCTTAACCCTTCTACACGACCAAACCCAGATTCCTAGCCTGGCTTTGGCATCAAAGGGTCCACTGCTTTAGGCAGGGTCTCCTTTACTCTTCTCCTATGTAGGTGCTCAGAGGTTGAAAGAGGGCGACTCAAATTTCTACATCAATAGGACACTTACTATAAACATCAATAGGACACTTATTATAAATAGTAAATTTACTATTTATAATAAGTTACAAATTTTAGGGAGTTAGAGTTAGAGTTTGATTCTGATTCTGAAACTTCTTCCAAGGTTTGGTATCACTATTTAAAGGGTTATAAATTTTGTCGTGGATTCGAGGTACCTCTACGAAAAGTTCAGAAAAGCTGCATAAATTTGGAGCAGTTATCCCCTTGAGGATGGTGACGACCTTATCACGTTCATCCTTGTGTCATAAAAGTGATTAACACCATAATAAAGGTAAAACATGAATATCAGTCTACAAACTTTTGTGGCTCAACAAAAGGTTTCAATGGTAGGCATTCAATCCTCACTATTTCCTGTAGCGTGCCCCTCTCGAGTTTAGGTTTCAGCTGATTTTTGGACCCAGCATGTTAAGATGGGCTCATGAAACTTATGGATGGAGTGGATCTCACACGAACATCGTGTGGGCCCATCAAGGGAACTCATATTACTAGAAACTGGCGTCTGATGGGCCTGACCTTTACAGCCCAAATAAAGAATGAGCCGGGTCCATTGACAGCCAAACCCGTGAACCCGAGAAAACAACGAACAGAAGACTCCAAACAAGGGATGCCAAAACCCAGGATTGTAACTATGACACAGATTTCAGGGATTTGGAAAACAAAACCGGCTTTTTTTGCTCTTTTTGGTAGAAAAGTTGGCGGATAAAAGACAGGGTCGAGCCTGCAACGGATATGATTAGTATTCGTACGTTCCGCTATTCGATATTGATGTTGGTCCCCATGCCTTCCCCTAAAAGGGCTTTATTTTTCAATTAAACTACCAAATTGCCCTCTTCCATTCTTACCTGGGCCATACTCTATGTTAGTTCTCCACAATTTAAAATCGTGTGGTGACTCATCCTCCTCACACGCTGATCTACTCGTGTTTCCCACTGGATTGAGAACATGTCGAAAATCATGCTGATAAATCAATCATAACCTTCTAATTGACTGTTGTTGGATGGATGGTTAAAAGTAAAATATTAAGTGCAACAAATTGGAAGGAAAAAATGTAATATCCTCCATTGCAAATTTTCGGTTAGGGTTTGTACACTGTGGTGTCAGTAATTTCCATAGTCTAGATTTCATTAAAACCATGACCAGTGTTTGGTTGATGAATTACTATCCTTTACTGAATTGTGCAAAACTTAGTTATCTTTATTTATATATAATGTTATTAATTTAAATGATACTTTAAGAACTTGAAAATGCGTTCAATGGCTTAAATTCCATTCATAAAAAAAGTTGCTAGGCTTAGTTCGATGCTAAAGTGGTAATAGTTTAAGTTCGACCTAGCCAATTAGCCCAATCTCTACTCATTAGTTGAATGCCACCAAGCTGAAACTTGACCCACGGCCTTTTATCTTTTAACCAGCAAGGCTCACTTAATTGTAAATCAGTTAGGTCAGTTGACCTTACCTAAATTAGATTTAAGAATGAAATATGACATTATTTCTATGCATAAGCTATATATACCAGACCATTGATACTTCTTTATGTTGTTTCGGAGGGCGCGCATTTCGCACAATTCATGCATAACCAATATAGTGTGTTGGGTGAAGTAGGGTTCAACCCAAGCTCAAACCTTCTACTTAAACGGGTCCTTTCTGTTTGTCCTCTTGTGCAGCCCCTCTCTTCTCCTTCTCTGTTGTTTGTTTTTGTTGTGTTCCCTTTCAACCCTGTTTTTCTTTTTTGTACTGTCGTATATGATAGGAGAGGCTGCCTTCCTTTTTGTGGGGCCCTCCTGAATGTCTGTATTTTCAGCTGATCGATGAATTTTCCTAGGCTCCGGCCTTTCTGTTCAAAAAAAAAAAAAAAAAGGGTCATTTTTTTAACATGAAGTAAACCCACTCTCTCCTCTCAATATTCTCTCATCCAAATTCCTCTCTTCCTTCCTCTCTCTCTCCACGACATTGCAGGTGCAACATCATTAGAACGCACTAGCGCTTTAGTACCTTACGAGCTCACTTTCCTTGTTGGAGGGTGATGTGGGTGGAACCTTCATGAAATCCACCCAGTCAGGTACGTTATCTCATGTTCACCCTAAAACCAAAAAATCATAATGACCCAAAAATTAGGTAGGTCACACTGTTAGGAAACAATTGGGATGTGCACGCCCGAAGTTAGTTTTAATTTACATGGGGCCGACCAATGTGTTTATATGCTATTGAAGTAATTTATGCAGTAGGACGTATTAACTAGCCAAAAATGAGACTGCGGATGGCTAGGCCAGATTAGGCAGTGGGTCCCAAATAGGCAAGCTCTTTAGAGATGTGTCGAAGTTCCTTAGGGATATTCGTGGGCCTTCTTCCTTGACAAGGTGGTCCTGGGTAGTATTCGTAAGGGCTTAAGGCTGCCCACCTGTTTGTTTTCCTTTTTCTTTTTTGGGTATATAATAGGTAGGCCCAGTATTTTTGAGGCCAGAGGCTGCCCGAATGTAAGCAGAGATGTATAGTTGTAAATAATAAACAAGTTGTAAATTTCTCTTTAAAAAAAAAAAAAAAAAAAAAATTTCCAAAAACTCAAGTAGGCCCAGATGAAGTTATAGGGTTTTGTATAATTTTATATGGGTGGACCACCTAACACAAGCATTTTTTTCCTAAGTCCAAAGTGCTTGTAGAGCCCTACCTATCTACACGCAGTTATACGTGCCAATATGAGACACATGTGAGATATCCCAGCTTTCCATCAGGTGAGAATAGACGCTGTCACGTGTGCTAATGTATGGCCTGTTTAGATACATGGAAAGAAAAGGAAAGAAAATGAAATACCATTTCCCGTTAAATTCATTTTTCATTGTTTGTAAAGCCCTTCAAAAGAATTAGTTAAAAACATAATTTACTTTTTTTTTCCCTAAAAAATGTATAGATATATATATTTTCCCAACTCCGTTCTTGAGAAAATCTTTTTACCAAATAAAAGGATTACTAATTTTTCAAGAGCTAAACCCTTATGCATCTTAGTCTATCTTTAATCACCTCACATGTGTCATGTGCCATTGTCCATTTTTGGTTATGCGTACATGTCACTATGCCACGTGCCACCTTTCACATTCTCTTGCGCCCACATGTCTAAAGTGTCTCACATGTGCTAATGTACCACATGACTAATATCCATCTTCTCTTAGGCCTTATATGTGCAAAGCATCTCACATTTGCTAATTGCTACATGTAGTACCGATCAATTTACTCTTGTTCGTCACATGTGCAAAGCCTCTTGTGAGTCACATGTACACATGCCTTCGTCCATCTTCAATGACTCCATATATATCGATCACACATGTCAATGTACTGATGTGTACAAGTGTTATCATCTAGCTTCAAGTGTCGGCATGTCAAAGGTACCAATGCCTCTTATGCCACATGTACAATCATAACTTCAAGCGCCCCATGTCTCTTAAGCCACATGTACAACCATATAGCTTCAGGCACCTTATATGTGCTACAATTTAGCTTCAAGCACCCTACACATATTATAATGCCATATGCAACTATCTATTTTCTACCATTATGTTGGCAACAACTATTAGGAATATTTTTTTGAAAAGGAAGATTGTTTATTTTGTAAAATAATAAATTTGAAAATGGTTTAAAAAAAAAAATTCTTGTTGAAAAATAAAAGAAGAAAAACCTATGTTTCATTTCCCACAATTTCTTTAAAATAAGAATTCTTAAGAAACACTGTTTCATTTTTCATGCTTTCCTAACAAGACCTAAACAATAATTTTAAAAATAAATTCTCTTATTATTATTTTTTTAATTTTAATTTTCATTGAAAAACAAATAAGAAAAATAATATTTCCTTTCCCATAATTTCCTAAACATAAAGGTTCCAAAGGAACATTGCCTCCTTTCGCATGCTTCCCATGAATTCACATAGGCTCCAAGCATCAACTTTCCTAAGAGACCAAAGCGGCGGTATCAGAACCCAGTTTCCCACACCAGTTGTTGCATGGTGCCTTTGCAATA
>JAJHSJ010000881.1:0-47337 GCA_021015155.1 Magnolia officinalis | reverse complement strand
TGTGTCACTAACCACTGATCCTGATACCAGTATATAAAGATCTGTTGGAGCCTCATTCGGAGTATAACATCTTCCTTGGGTGGAAAGTATTCAGCCTGCATTTCTGTAACCTTTTCATGACGAAAGATAATATCAGTGTTGCCATGTTGCGTGATATCAATAGGATGTCATTTTGCTGAATGGGAAAATAATGTGAAAGTTAAGTGAAATATTTACCAGTTGGAAAAGGAAATCATAAGAAACCCCTTGAAAAAGATGGACTTTTTTAGCAATGGAGAAGAACAGAGTATGTGCTATGTTCGACCGAATGGCTTTTGGGAGATCATTTAATGTCTGTTGCTGTTTCAGTCCTTCTGTTTTGAACCTGAGACATATGTGGGACAGCATTTGTTCCTCTATGCGCCGTGGCAACCGATTTCGAGCTGCGAATTCAGAAGCAGCTCGAACAGTATCCCTCTATGAAGAAGAAGAAGAAGAAAAAAAAGAAAGAAAGAAGCCAAACAAAACAAAAGCAATACCAGTCAGCAGCAACATAGTAAGCAGAAACCTTCTGTATGCACAAAAGCTGAAGAAGTTGAGCTCAATTATCAGGAAGTTAATGTCATAGCTCCCGATACTTCAGTTTTGACATGGGCATTGAGTTTCTGATCATCCAATAGAATTGGAAGTCCTATTTCCTTTTCCTTCTGGGGCATAACTTCCCCATTTCATTGAAAAACATGGTATTAACTAAGTGAAAATTATGGGTTTAATTATAGGCCGACCGAAGTAGTTGGGATAAGGATTTTGTCCTGTTTGGTAGATGCCTAAAATTGAGTTAATCTTATCTTAGTTAACAGTAATTATGCATTAATCTTGGTCTCTAATACATAGGAGTTCATGTTGATAGTAATTATGATCAAGATTGTTAATACATAATTACTGTTTATTAAAGTGAGTTGAACTCAATTTTTGGAGTCTACCAAACAGGGCCTTAGGTGGTTCTTATGGGTTTAATTATAGAAGAGAAACAAGGATATTCATTCAATTAGAACTGTAGTCAATTTAGCGAGTAATATAAACAAATTTTCATCTGAACTGGGAGTTTTTTCTTCTTCTTTTTTTTAATATGGAATCCAGATGAAAATTCACCCTTTTATCTCCTATAAACTGCTTTAGGGAGCATTTGCGTGTTTATTTGACCTGAATTGCAATAATACAATTCAATATAGAAGGAATGACCACCTTTCAAACAATATATATAGAAGAAATGACCAAAGTGGATGTGGTGCCATTTTAATTTGTAATGAAATGACTGCACTACTAATTGCAATTTCCTGTGTTTAAAAGTGGAATATAAAACATTGGTTGTTTTAACTTGGGGGGCTGGTCCCTCATTGTAAAAATAATTGAGGGATTGATCATCCAAACACAACCTTATATTTCGAGGTCTCTAGAAGGAATATTAAAACTCGGAAGTGTTTGTTTTTTCATTCCTTATAAAGAACATATCAATATATATATTTCATCTCAAAATTATTTTTGATTGTCGATAGAATAACGGTTAACTGGGAAATAGGATTTATTTGTCTAACTGCCGTTAAACAATATTTGATTAATCTTCCTAACTGCTCCCTGAACAGATGGGATAAAGCAGCAGTATCAGCAGAATAGCAGAAGGCTTTCTTGAACTAGGAGAGGGAAAGAAAACTTACGAAGTTTCTGGTGCGGCTGGTCCCATGGACGACGAGGTTTGTCATGTTCCCGATGAGGTAAGCCGTCAGCCCCAAGTTGAAAAGCATGTAGAAAATATCAAACAACATCTCTCCAGGGTTTTCTGCATGCAAGTCACCATACCCAGTTGTTGTCAGGGTTGTAATAGACCAGTACATTGCCATCACATATCTTATCCGGAGACTCTTTTCCTTGAAATCCGGCATTACTGCACCAATCCAAGTTCTCTTTGGATTTGGGTATCTGTCAGCAATCAGATAGTTCAAGCATGCAGCACAGTGAACTGCAAACAGAGTGACCTGTGACCCAGCAATAGTAAAGTTAAAAGAAGAAGAAGAAGAAGAAAAAACACACTATCAAAAGGGAAAAAAACATTATTTAGATAAGTAGTGTTAGGGCGTGATGTGTGTTTGGATCCTCAACTGAACTGTAATAACTCAGTCAATAAAATGGAAATGACCGATGTGGGGCCAGCCCCCATCCATCCATCATTAGTAAACAGGCCTCCAAATTATTACCATTATCATTTCAACTCCAACTTGTAACACATCAAATTGCAAACATGGGATTTGATTGTCATCATGAATTACAACGGATTCATGCCCACTTTGAATATTTATTCTTTATTGAATTGATTTTTTTTTTTTTTTGGGATCAAATTGAGCATCCAATTGCCATCCTCATGATAGAACAGGGGAAAGGAAAAGGCAGGTGTCAGTGACTCACTGAGACAAGCTTTGTGCACCGAGTCCAGAAGTAATTGAAACGGATGTCCTTCTCAAGTCTGAAGGAAAGCAAACCTGCTTAATGAATATCACTCTTCAACCGCAATTATTCAGAATTTGGGGAAACGAAATGCAGAAATTTGAATTCAGATGGTGGACCTTGCGAACAGAGAGCTAACCCGCCGCAGGCGCCAGAGCCGGAGCATATTGAGTATTTTAAATCCTAGGCCAGCGCTTTGATTTGTGAAGAGGAGACTGAGAGGTTGTAAAGGCACTGTCGAACAGACATCGAAGACAAACCAAGTGGACAGGTACCTGCACTCAAATTGTGCAACGGACTTGAGATATATCTTCCTACTGACTTCACTCATCAATAATCAGCAAAATAGAAAGTACTAAGTCTGCATTTGGATGCGCTATTCCAAATTGCAATAACCTTTCATTCCTTTCAAGTTGGTCTTGAAAGGGATGTTATTGCAATTGGAGGACTACTTTCAATTCAGGAGTGCATCCAAATGCATGCTAAATCAAATAGTAGCAGGGAACTTGGAGAAATAAGAGAAGTATTTGTCTACCTGATTGCAATTTTCTTGGGACCATCAATCAGCAGATAGGATCGGTGATCAATATATGCAACGAAGAAGGTGAGAATGATATCAACAGCAAAGAAGCTATTGACGATATTGTCGACGATGAACAGTGTGTCTGGTTTGTATCTTAGGAAACCAAATTCAAAGGGGCAAATCCAGGCAGAGTATATGACCAGAAGAATCAGAAACATCTCCCATGCCCTGAAAAGGAAAAAAAAGAAGAAGAAGAAGAAGAAGAAGAGGTGATGATGGTTTGTTTTTTGTTTTGTAAAAAGCATAATATAATAAAAGGAATCTTGGGTCACCTATATCTCTGGTCGAAAGGAGAAACAATGAATTTCCGAAGCTTGGTAGTTTGGTTGATTCGGGCGCCAAGGGATGGCAATAGTAGATCATTGGAGAAGCCATAGCTACTGCTTTCCATTCGGAATTCGTCACTGCAGAATCTATGGAAGAAGGATTTTGCGCGGGAAAACACCATTGTCTATTATGCAATGCCTTCAGAGGCTATCATCAAGCATAAGACTTCCGTGGGTAAGACACGGGAGAGCTGTTATAAATAACCAAGAGCAGTGGGTACTTTAATGCTTGCGCTCGTGCCTTTCAGAGACTTTTGAACGAATGTGATCGGCATGATTAGTCTGTGGAATAGCTATTAGCCGACTGAATGAAAACAGAAAAAAGGTGATTAGCTTGGCTGGCTGCCAGCGAATCAAAAGATCAAAAGAAAATCATGGGTTGGGTGAGAGTAGTGAAAGTGGCGGACATGAGCTCTCTGCAATGCAGATGCAGAGAGACTGAGTAAGAGAAGTAATGAGGATTGTGGTGGGGGCTCCATTAGCAAAGGTGGTGGTGGTGATTTAAGAATTTTGACAATGCAATTCATGGATTTTTTTTTTCGGTAATTAATAATCCAAAAACGACCCAACATTTCTTTGAGGCCAGGGGTTTAAATCATGGATGCCACGTGGACCAATGAGGACCGGAAATTGAGTGAAAGGACGTTGAAACTACCTAGGCTTTCAAGAATGCAACGGCTATACAAACCGAAGGTAGTGCAAAAATATCGCCCGGGAAAGTTTGGAAGAGTCATAATAAACAGTTGGCATTCTGGTACTAACCGCGTGGTCCCACCTAAGCAAGGGCTCAAGACCCACCCGGCAGCTTTTACTGTTGTGGGTCCCTTGCTTAGGTGGGCCAATCAGGAAAGCAGTTGTATTTCTCTCTTTATGCCATTGTTCCTTGCTTGTCTACTGAGAAATGTGGCGTTTTTACCGTACAAGTGGTCGGGTATGGTGGTAATTGGAACCGTCCATTCTTTTAACCATGACATGGATGGGCCAGATTTCATAGGCATGTATGTTGAGCGATCATGGCCATCTCTTTTCCTTACACTTTTCTGGATGTCAACCATAACTGTTTTTCGTTTCTGCATTTTGAAGGCATGAAGATAGGATTTTTATGTACATAGTAGGGCCCATTAGATGGATGGTTCTGATTGTTGACACCCCACTCTGCCACGTGTACTGTGGAGACGTGGCTCTATCGTATTTCGGTTTGACAAGTTCCACCGTATCATTTCCAGGAAGGCATGTCGCCACCCTAAAATGAATGGTTCCTGGAGTTCTATATGTGGGCCCTGCTTCATCAACCAATGACGGGACAGAGGGAACAGTCCGCTGCTTTTATTATTTTTATAAACGTTTTTAAAATTTATTTTAAATGTTAGAAAGTGATTTTATTTTTATTTTTTGTTTTTTTTTTTTTTCTAGAGACGTGTTTTAATTTCTCAGGGAAGGACACGGTTTCCTTGCTTGTCTCAAAGACAGGAAGTATATCATCATCGAGACTTGCACGTGCACTATATCCACGAGCCTTGCGTTTGCAGAAGTGGGGTATATCCCCCGGTGATCTAGACCATTGATCTCATGGGCCCCACTGCGGATGAGCGATTAGTCCCCCCAAAAAAATCTCCTTGATGGAAGAAATCTAACTCATTCAAGGGTGACCTGAGGAAAAACAGCAAATGGGCTACATTCAATAAAAGAGGGTTGAAACTCAGATGGCTACGATCTTTCAATCTAGGAGACTTTTGGGGAATCCTCTATCCACATGGAGCCCCCTCAGATCGACAGTCCAAATTACCGAGCCGTTGGCCCACTTGTTCACACTCAAGGCTAGTGTATTCGTCCTCGGATAGCCATGTCTTCTCTGTCGAAAGAAATTCACTAGTTTTTTTTTTTTCTGAGATAACGAAAGAAGCTCGCTAGTTCACGTGGCTTGAGAATTCGAGAGTTACGTAGCTAGTTCAGGTGCCCCCACAAGCACCGTCCATATGCACTCTTACACTCCCCACAAGTGCCGACCCAGAGCGTGTGGGCCATCCGACTGGTCCACGAGTTGGGTGAAGGTGACCATACGTGAAAGATCAGGCTTTTCCACTGATCCAATAAGACAACCACTATACAAAAAAAAACGTGACGGCTCACAAAAAATTGCCAACGGTCCACATTCAACCTCTCATTAGGAGGTTGATTAACATAAAATAGCATTGGTAAGTGGGCCCCACTGCTTCTTGCTATTTATGGAATTGTATAGAAAAGGATTTAACTATGCATCGAATATGAAATTTGTAAGGATAGGAAATATGAAGAGTTGTAGCATAGGAAATATGAAGGATTTAACTATGCATCGAATCTGAAATTTGTGTGGATAGGAAATATGAGGAATTATTCACAATATACTTTTAGAGAAGTAAGAAGGTGAGAGAGAGAGAGCTTCACTACCGGTGTTGGGAGAGATCTTCATATGGGTGTTGATTTTAGGTAGCGAGTTTGTTTAAATAGATATAAGATAGAGGAGTTTAAAACCCACATAAAACTCTCTCTTCTAAGAATCCAGTATCCTACGTACATTCAAACACTATATGTATATATCACAACATCCAATATTTCAATAGATTTAAAGCATGTATCAATTAGGATATTTTAACAACAATTGATTAATTATTTCGACTTTATAGATTTCGTATAGAGAATTGATGAGGCTTGCTCTCATCTCGAAGTCGAGACTGAAATTTTGTCTTGGATCCTGATCACTTTTCGTCTCAAGTCCTAAAATTAGCTCACAAAACGGATGGACGGGGTAGATTTCTCACAACCATCACGGTGGGCCCCACCGTGGCTTCCAGCGCAGGAACTTCCTGCGAAAGGCTTTCACAGGAAATCCGCGTCCCAGATCTACCCTGTCCATCCGTTTTTCCGGCTAATGGTGAGATATAAACCCAGAAATGAGTTGTTTTGGATGAAGCTGATATTTTTGAAATCATTAATCCACGCCGTCCATCCGTTTTCCCAGCTCATTTAAGGGGTTGAGACCAAAATTGAACCATATCCAAAGCTGAAGTCGACCATACCACATGAAACAGTGGAAATGATGATTTCCACCGTTGAAACCTTGCTGGGCCCCACAGTGAAGTTTATTTGTCATCCAACCTGTTCATAGGATCACAAAAACATGGATGAAAGGGAAAACACAAATATAATCTTGATCCAAAACTTTTGTGGCCCTCAAGAGTTTTTTACCGGTAGATTTTCAATTCATACTTTTTCCCATTGTGTGGTCCATTTGAGCTTTAGATATGCTTAAGTTTTGGGCTCAGGACCTAAAATTATTTGGTGAAATGGGATAAAATATATAAATCATAGTGGACCCCATAGAGTAAGCATACCAAGCTACTCCCTAGGTAATCTGCTTATGATATTTTTGTTTTCCGTTCATCCTGTGTAAATTTATGAACAAGTTGGATGACAAATAAACTTTATAATAGGTGTAAGATGGTTTCTATGGTGGGCGTCATTGTCCCACTGCTTTCTGTGGTGCGGCCCACTTAAGCATTGGATCTAGATCATTTTTGGGTCCATGCCCTAAAATGATCTCACAAAATATATGGACGGTGTGGATATAACACATACATCATGATGGGGCCCAAAGAACTTGGTGACCTCAACACACCCCGTGATTCGCTTCCCCTTGTCTAACCCAAAAGAAAATATTTTAGGGTAAGCTTTTAGTACAGATATGCCAGAGCACCTACCTTTTTTTACTCAACCTGAACAAAACCTATCTAACCAAACTAGACCTCTACCCGTATTGACGACCTCATAAGATGAAAATACCCCCACTTTTTCATGTTGCTTTTACCAAAAAAAAAAAAAAGAAAAAGGCATGGAAGAGTCTACAGTGCTAATTTTTTCAAGAATTTGTTTTAAAAAAAATTATTTTTAAAGAGGGCAACGAAGGAATGCATTAGCGTGGGACAGAAGAGTGTGCCTGTCTTTTACATGTAAATCAGTTCGGCATGGCCCAGATGAAAGCCCATGGAAGAGTTTAGTTTGCTGGTCCAAGAGACTACCACAAATGAAGATAATCAGCGGACACCCATTGGCTGAAAGAAGTGGGACCCACCCATAACAGTTAACACACGCCATCGATCCCATTTTGCCTCAGCCTATAGGATTCAAGGACCATTTTGATGGTCCTTGGGAGTATCTTATTTTAATAGTCCTTCGGACTACCATCCATTTGAACTAATTAAATATTCCTTTTATTATTTTCTTTGTTTCTTCGTTTACAAGAGGGCCGGGGCAGGTAAGACAGTTAGAGCAGATAAGAGCTGGAAACACCCACATGCATTTCCACGTGATATATGAAAGAAAGAGTAACCACCAAATCGGTAGCAATCTAAGAGGCTCTTCCCCACCACCCACTTTAGTCCGAAAATGCCCTCGCGGTACGTACGAGTTCATTTCCTTTCTATGGCTTGCTTCGCTGTTACCATGGGCATTCTCGTCATTTCACGTGCAATCTTTTCTGAGGTTTGTTCTGCTCCCTCGGGAACCTCATGATCACGAGCTCTGTTTTTAGCGGACGGACTGAGTCCACACGCTTGTGGAGCCTTTGCCAATATGGCACAAGTGTGTGAGATCGAGGCTTTGCATCAGGTGGGCCACATTGTCTAGAACTTGTGGGCTGAGAATCAGTGTGTTTATCCGCAGCACAGAAAGAATGGTTTAGCCATCCATTTGGTTTTTGTGCACTGGCCCACAGGAGGAGTGAAATGACCTGATTTTTATTCCAAAAAAATCTAATCAGTGTGGTCCATTTGATGGAATGCTGGGATCTTGCATGTGTTGGCATGTGTGATTACGCACCACATGACGTGGGCTTCAGTAAACATCTCTCTCTAGCTAAAACGCTTTAAAGAAAGGAATCCAGATTCAGACCCTAATCTTATAGTTTGATTAAAAAAGCGAAGGGAACAAAGCATATGGGCACGGATGTAGTTATGAAAGAGAAGCCATGTTCACATGCGTGCATTGAATGATTATAAATCATCCATGAAACATGAGGGCGTTGAAGACTAAGTCCACAATCACCCAAAAGACAGATGTAGGAAATGAGTGTCCCACTCTATTAGTTATTCAAATCAGTCCCCATTTTAAACTAATCTTAATCGTAGTTCAAAATCTCAATTCCATGTTTGATTGGGTCGATTTGATTCGAAGAATCAGGAAAGTTGATACTCAATATCTAACAAATTAATTAAATAATATAAGGCCTTTTTTGGTAGATATCTGGAATGAGTTCTATTCATTTTAGTTAACAGTAATAATCGTGGTTAACAAAAATAATATGATGAACTTATTTTTAGGTGTCTATCAAATTAGGTTTTAGATTAGTAATAAATGTTTAAAATAATTTTACACACACAGATGCTCACATGGAACTGGTTCTTGTGAGAACTCATGGGTTCTTTTTTACACATGATGTGGGTAAAAAATCTATACAGTCCACTGGATGAGTTACCTCATGAAACTCCCAATGCCCAAAAGTTGGCTCAATCCAAAAGTTTGGTGGACCATAACAAGATAAGAGGTAAGTAGGGTTTTCATGAGGTGAGTCATCTAGTGAACCATCCAGATTTTGTGCCCACATCACGTGTCAAAAAGTGCTCACTGGTTCTTGTAAGAACCCACTTGTGTGTGTGTGTAGGGGTTTTCATGCGGTGACTCATCCAGTGAACCATCCAGATTTTGTGCCCACATCATGTGTCAAAAAGTGCTCATAGGTTCTCGTAAGACCCGTCTCTCTCTCTTCTCTCTCTCTCTCTCTCTCTCTCTCTCTCTCTCTCTCTCTCTATATATATATATATATAATATATATATATATATATATATATAGTTTTCTGAGGTGATCATCCAGTAAACCATCCAGATTTTGTGCCCACATCACATGTCAAAAAGTGTTCCGGGTTCTCGTAGAACCCACGCCGCGTGTGTGTGTATATATATATATATATATTGAGAGAGAGAGGGGAATGCCCACTTGCGAGCATTGTTACGTGTGCACCCATGCGCAACTTGCACACATGTCATCGACCAAAATTTGAACAATCCACGTGATGCGATACCCCTTGAAACCTCATTGGCCTAAACTTTCGGCCCAATACAAAACCTAGTGGGTATGGATAAAGGAAATAATATCTCCATGGATTTGCATTTTCTTTGCTATGGCCCACTCAAGTTTTAGATCCGGCTTAAAATTGGGCCAATAGAGTTTCAAGCGTGACCATTCAAATTCTGTGCCCATGACACGTGTACAAAGGTGAGATGGGTGTCACATAGAAGGTGTGGAGGGGTGAGTGTGTGGTGGTCTCTCTCTATATCTATATCTATATATATATATATATATATATATATATATTTATATATATATAGTATATATTATATAGGAAACCCCTCAACCTGCGAACCAGTTCGTACGTACTACGTACGAACTTTTTTGATGACCCACAACGTGATGAATCTCATAAATCTAATATTGAGATGAAGCAGAACCTAATGAAACTCCATGATATGACATTTTTACTTTGATCGAAACTTTGGTGGACAATGTCATCAACAAAATTGTAAACAACTTCTGTCTTTGATTTGAAACCTCTCTTGCTAACTTTCGGACGGATGAATAGAAGTTTTCGATAAAGAAAACTTAGTCCTGGAGGTTTTCACATAGGTGCTTTGCTTTCACATGAACGTTTCAGATTTGGATCAACTCACATATGATGAGTTCTCAAAAAAAGTCGTACGTAGTAAGTACGAACTGGTTCCAAATGACGCTTGTCATATATATATAATATATATATATATATGGGTTGTTGTGTATGTGTATTATAATATATGAGAATTGGTTCATGAGAATTTCACGAGGACTTTTAACATGTGATGTGACCACAAATCTAAATCTAGACTGTCCACTAGACGAGTCACTTCATAAAACTAATTTGGCTAACTTTTTGGCCTTATCATAAAATTTAGGGGGCCATAACAGGGTGAAAACCCCCAAGCTTTTGATTGCCTCTCATTTTGCCACGGACTATATTCTTGGATCAGGCCAAAAAGTTAGGTATGGAGTTTCATTGAGTGATTCATTCAATGGACCATCCAAATTTTGTGGCCATATTACATGTCAAAAGTTTTCAAGAAGTTCCGATATGGGCAATAGCTAGTTCCTGAGAGCATTTGTGCGTGTAGAGTTTTGCTAACATCCCATGAAGTTGCTTTTAGTAATTTACACATTGTATGTTCAATCATCAATCAGGACCATTCATTCAATAGTACCATTGGGAGCAAGCCATGGTGCAAGAATCACAACAATCAAATGATCCCAACCCTATGACTGAGGCCAATTTGTTCTAACAATATCTTTTTAGGAGCTATAGATCATATGGTCATAATCATTAAACCAAAGTGCTACTTTGGAATCAGAATTAATACAAAGTGGGATCTATCAAATTGATAGTTCAAGATGATGATTGAACTTACTTTGTTTATCCGCTCAATCTTAGCTGTCCATTTCCCATGCTATATATTTATCAGATGCTTAGGATCATCTGATTGGTATATTTTTACACTATGGCTAGTAACTAATTGTTTGAAAGAATGGACCATCCAGATTAATGATTAGGCACCCCAAGTGCCACTAAAAATCATTGGGGACATATATAAAGGTTTGGGTACATCAACAGCTTCTTCTTGGTTAGGCAAGTCGAAGGTCACATAGTCAGTTTTGCCTTTTTGTCAAAACTTTATTTGTAACTGAGTTGACTCGGTTCGTTCGAGTTGATTGAGTCAAGTCCACTCATGAGTTTCAAAACTATAATATTAAAGGAACTATGATTATAAAAAATCAAAAATTTTTTTTTCTTGTTATCTCTTTTCGCCTTTGTTTGCTAGGTAAGCTGGACCTGATTGGGTGGTGACCCCAACGCCACGTAGCTATATTCGTGAGTTGCTGATGTTAGGATTCTGTGGGACCCACCATGATTTATGTGCTTTTCCCATGCTGTCCATCCATTTTTCAGCTCATTTTAGGGCATGAGCCCCAAATTGAAGCATATCTAGAACTCAAGTGGGCCACACCATAGGAAACAACTCAGATTGAATGCCTACCATGTGGGGAACATAGAGGTTTTGAATCAAGCTGATATTTGTATTTTTCCCTTCATCTAGGTCGACGTGACCTTATAAATAGGTTAGATGACAAATAAACATTACTGTAGACCCTAGGAAGGTTTCAATGGTGGACGTCCTTATACCACTGTTTCTTATGATGTGGTCCACTTGAGCTTTGGATACACTTCCACTTTGGCATGCATAAAACACATACATCACAGTGGGCCCCACAGTCCTCACACCCGGTAGCCACGTGGTGTTGGGTTGATCACCCAATCCACGTCCACCTAAGCTGGGATGAATTTTCACTATCATTGATCAGCCAGCCGAAGGACTATGGTTGTTGTGGTCCAGTGAGGTGGTCCTCCATGGCTGCCTCACAACCTTCCATCCACATGTGGTCCTTGACCCTTTCATAACAATAAGATTAGGTCCGGATGTGAGGATGCATTTCATTGGAACATCCCATATCATGACCGCAATAAATGTTGGATTTCAGTCCACTTGTCACTGTTCATTAAGATTCCTTCACATGCCCACGATACCATCACTATTCAATAGTTGCAATGGCCAGTGACCGAGGATCCAGCCAACCAGAAAAGAATCCAACGTTTCATGCAAGGATTAAGAATGTGGAAGTATGGGTGTCGGTGGCTGTTTTAAGATAAACCACATATATTACAAATATCTGACGAATCATCCTTGTTTTCAAAGGCAATAATATGATTAGAGAGGGGTCACTTCATATGCCATTAAAGAATACTTATTTTTCAAGTCTATGTTTGATGGGAAAGCTTATATTTCCGTACTATATATGATGGGAGTTGCATTCAGTCAATAAAGGATCTATCAGCCTGTTATGATGACTATGTAACATCCGCCAATTTTATGATAGGACATTAGCTATGAAAAAAAGGAGATGGCTTCTTTGGTCAAGAGATTAGGTGAGGACGTTGCATTGGAGTGAATTAGAGGGGATGGAATTAGATTTAAGGTAATGGGAGGACTCTCAGTGATTGTTCAGGAATTCTAGTAGATTAGAAGAGCCGGGATGATCTAGGTTTTTTATTTGGATGGGTGATGGGATTTGGCCCTCAGCTCTAAACTCGTGGAAGTGTTTGGAAATGCAAGAATTTTTCAACAGCCGGCGTCCTTATCACCACTGCTTCTTATGTTGTGGTCCACTACAGCCTTTGATTTACCTTTGTTTTGGTCCAATTCTCTATATTGAATGGACCTTACATACGGACAGTGTGGATCGAAGTTATACATCACGGTGGGCCGCTTGTGAGGCCGCTTGTGAGGCCGCCTGTGGTCCCATCCCGTTTCCCATGCTGCATCTAAGGGATGGGCGAAGTCTGAAGGAAGGATTTCACGAATCCCTTCAGAGGCCGGTGTAGTTTATGAGGCATTATGGGCCAGAGTAACATACAACCATCCAAACAGACTATTGGATAGAAATCGGGATTAAATCCCACTTAATACCATCCAGTGCGTCGGGCCAAACACGCCCTAAATGGTATAGAATTGCATTGGATGGGATTAACATTGTTATTACGTGTCTAGAAGTACCATGTTATTTTGATCATCCAATTCTCACGTTTGGGATTAGATTCTTCATCGGGGAAAATATTATATTCAATGAGACCCATGTTTGATGGATCATGGAATTGCAATCAATGGATCAGATTTACAATTAATGTCAGTCTCTTGCATGTGTATATAATTTGAATGGCACATATAAAAGGCACATATGGATGGACAGCATAGATAAAACACATGCATTAATGCATAGCCCATAAATACAGTGAATTTCAAGGAAACGGATTGGCTACTCCCCTGCCACACCAGCCAATGGCTGATGGTCAGTGCTCTGTGGGCCCCACCATGATGTACGGGTTTCATCTATGCCATCCATCTATTTTTCCAGATAATTTTATGGTATAACACCAAAAATAAGGTTAAATCCCAATTCAAACTAGACCAACCCATTACAAGAAATAGTGTTGAATGAGCGTGGACCATTAAAATCCTTTTGAGGGCATAAAAGTTTTGGATCAAGATGATCTTTGGTTTTTCCTTCATCTGGTCTTGTATGACCTAATCAACAGATTGGATGTCAAATAAACAGTATAATGGGCCTTAGGAGGATTTTAACTGTGGATATCCAATCACCATTGTTTTCCTGTGGCGTGGTCCACTTGAGATTTATATCCCCTCTCATTTTTGGTATAAAACTCTAAAATAATCTTTAAAAATGGATGAACTAATTTCAAAATCCATTAGAATCCCACACGCGAGACCAATGCAATTCCATCCCACCTAATTGCAGTCTTTTAAATTGGCCGTCTAAGTTGGCCACGACATGAAAAAAAGAGGCATGGTTGCCTACCATTGAAATTCCTATCTTTTTCTCTCCGGGGGTATATGGCAATGGGTGTAGCCGCATCCGCCTTCTTCTATTCAGCGGCTTGGATCATGGAACCATATGCCCTACTTGTATATGGTTAGTACCTTGGAACACTGTTCACATCTTGATGAATCATCTTTCTTCATCCATGCCATTGATTGGACACATCAGCGTAAAAGTGGGCCACGTTTTGATGATTCAGACTATTGATTTGGGGATGTGGAATATCCCAAACAATGTCAAGGTTTGAAAGATCTTATCTCTTAATTCATTGCCTTGGTATAGGCATCTAAGAAAGATAAGCATTTGGATAAAAATGGATCTTTGGAGAATCCACATCGGTGTCTGGCCCATTAAATCAACAGTATGGAGAACAGCATGTTTGAATGAACATATTGGATACATCCAGACTGTATAACTCACTGTTGTACATAAATCATATTGTACACAACCGTTGGATGGAAAGTTTGTAATCCCATTTGCGCAATCTATTCTTGAAATCCTCTCTCATTAGATTGTATATTTGCATTTCTATTTGTTTCTAGTTTATTAAATTTATTCCCACAACACCTCAATCCTTTCGTAGATTGTCTTTGCAAGACGAGCTTAGCTAGACCCACATGCATGTGAGTTGCAGCTCATGTACGAGCCAACACAAGATCCGGCATATGGCACATTGGAATGAGATTCAATCCTTTTATAAGGGTCGCACTATGATGATTCCTGGGCTAAGAATCAGTTCGAACCACTGATCAGGTGGGCCATAGCTTATGAAACAAATCCCACCTTATTTACCCCACTTATTACAATGCAAATTAGCCACCTATTTAAACAAGGTTTTCGTATGCATCGATTTTGTGCCAAAAATGAGTCCATGTGTCAGGAATATGAGTATTTTAAAATGCTTATTAACATGATTCAAAGCATTATGTGGGGGTTACTGATATTTGAATTTGGACGTATCATCCGATGTGCACATGTATCAATGTCATTCACGAATGATATTAACACACACACAGAGAACCCGTTTCCGAGAACTTTTGACATGTAATGTGAGCATGAAATCTAGATATCCACTAGATAAGTGACCTCATAAAATCCTCTTAATTAGCTAACTTTTTGGCCTTCTCCAAAAATCTAGTGTTCCATAGCAAAGAGAGGAAAATCAAGGATACAAGATTTCCACTATACTATGTCCCACCAAAATTTTGGATTAGGCCAAACAGTTCGTATGAAGATTTCATAAGTGACTCATCTAGTCGACTGTCTGAATTTTGTGCCCACATCACGTGTCAAAGGTTCTCACAAAGTTCTCATGAGAAACTGTTCACAGTGTGTGTGGATATTTATATTATTTATTCCTTAAATTCCCTTACGCGTCATATTTCAATTTGCTAAAAACTTTGATACTTTGCCAAAAATGTGATGAATGATGCTATGTTTACAAAGTATATGGGGCATATAAGTAATTAAAATTAAACTGTCCAAATTATGGTCCCATGCATAGAGAACTAAAAATTATGCTTATTCGATTATCTTACTATCAGATTGGTGTGGACAATTCCTTAGCAGTTAATGATAAAAATATCCAAGGATCATATCTTAAAGAACAAGTGTCTACAAATCATAGGTTATATATGATTTCTCAACCCATCTAATGTTGACATTGATTGAGCGTAAGTGGATTCCACAATTTAGTCAGTTGAATTTGAGAAAATGTGTTAAATGCATATGAATTTTTAGTGCCATGTCAAAACACATGCTCTCATAGAAAATCCAATAACTTCACTTTCAAATATGCAGTCTTATCTATGAGACGGCACATCCGCTAATCTCCTGTAATAGTTCACAACCATTTTGAAAATAGTGAAGTGCTTATTACCTGATTTTTTTCCACTCAATCTTGTCGGGTCCTGAGTCGAGTCAGGGTTGACTCGTTTTGGTCATCCTTAGTTGGGCATTTTTACTGAGAAATTAGACTCGACTGAATCTGAGTCAACTCAGACGAGTAGGCAATCCACCGCTACGATCATCATTCACGTTGCATTCGTGTCTTACAAATGTACAGGTAACCATATCAAGAAGAACCCATGTCAAGAAGAGCTATGTTAGCCGATTGTTATATATATATATATATATATATATATATATATATATATATAAAGATGAAGAACAGAGGATATACACCATATCCTTAGCTCTAGTTTGGACAAGTGGGGCCCATGGATCTGTGATCCAAATTGTTGGTCTGTTGGCCCCCACCTACAATGGGAAAGTCCCCGAAAATATTCTTGATTGAGGAATCCTAACCCTTACATCACTGGGCCCAAATGGATGGCTAAGAAGAAAATATAGCAACTCGGTGGCCTGAAAATAGATGGTTTAGAAGAAATTACAGCAATTGCCTATCTTTAATGGAAATAATAATAATCAAACATTGAAGTACTATAAGTTTCAAGTACATGAATTTTTTAAAGGCCTGATCTATCCACACCGAGACCTATCAATTTAGTGAGCAGGATGGTGGACACGGCTTCGATGTAACCCGGCTCCTCCTGTAACACCAAGCTCCGAGTGGCTCACTATGATCTTTGTGTCATGTGTACTCCGTTTATCAATTTCACCAGCTTAGTTTAAGGCATAAGGAATTCTAAAACTCAAGTAAGCCACAACACAAGAAATAACTGAAATTGTGCGCAGATCATTAAAACAAGAACAAAGCTCCATAGAAGTTTGGATCATGATACTATTTGTGTTTTCATTCATCTAGATAGGAATCACCTTCTAAACAAGTTGGATGGCATGTAAACATTACGATGGGCCTCAGGAAGGTTTCAAAGGTGGCCATTTCCATCCCAAATCAAAGGACCCATGATAAATTGGTCATAACCATAATTTGATTGGATGATCCAAATCACTTATGCTGATTTTGTTCATCGATTTCAGATCATGAAGAATACTTCTTGTTTAATCACAAAGTATATCTCTCGTTTAATCATGCATTAAGTGTCCACTAATTCACTAGTTAGGGCATCAATTGATTCAAATCATGGTAAGATTTGTCTTATCGTCCATCCAGAGCTGGATATAGGTTTTAGACTGTTTATTTTGGAATGGAATCAAACATGAAATGACTGTTTTGGTAGATGCTTAAAAATAAATTCATCTCATTTTAGTTATAATTAATTATGTATTAGAGATCATTGTTGGTTATCAAGATTGCTTTTAATCTTATGGGTGTGTTTAGTTGCACCAAATTTCATGATATATTTTGAAACTTTACACAAAATTAGACTGATTAATTATGAAATATCATGATATTTTGTGCAAACATACCCTCCCAAATAAAAAATATTATCTATAAGAGTTTTGCTAAGTGCATAGGCCTACGCTGTTACAGCTCGTGAATGCGCCACATGCACAAACTTGGCACATAGGTATGAGATCCAATCCATCCATCAGGTTGGACCTACTACCAACCTTTTTCATGTTTTCCAAAAATTAATCTGGTCCACTCATCATGTAGGCCCCAATAATATTGAAAAAAGTGGTTTGGCTAGAAAAACTTCATCCAAGTTTTTCATAACCTTACATTTGTTTTGGTGAATTGTAACCCACCTTACCAGTGTATAAACCTGATTATTGAGCTGGTCATCTGATGTAGAGCGGGTCACGGACAATTACATGGCAAAGATGGATCAGAAAAGGCCCAGTCGGCGACAGAAGTGATCTGGACCATCAGACTTTAAATCAGGCGTATCTCGCAATCCAGGATGAGTTAGCCGATGAAAAATATATGATTTTGGAGTAGAACGAGCTACTTTAGCCAACCAACCCAACTATGCGGGGTTGCGACGCTCGAAATTGCGAGAAACCCCTGATTTGATGGTCGTTTCCCTATTTCAATTTCGTTTTTACTATAAATAGTAAGTTTTAGTTTGCTTATAACTCTTCATCCATCGGGCTTTAGGAGTTGCGCCCAATGTGAAAAGAGCTTAGAATAATTAGGAGAACGGGTTGGTGAAGCCAAATAGGACACTTACTATTTTTGGCCGAAAACCTTGCGCACTAGTAAACATCACGACCGTCTATAAATAGTAAGTTTACTATTTATAGTAAGTCGCGAATTCTAGGAGTCCTAGTTGTAGTTTGATTCTGATTTCTTTCCCATTGCTTAGTACCCTTATTTAAAGGGATGTGAACTCGTTTTTATTCATTCATTAATCTATTTCGAATTTATTTAGAATTTATTTATATTTTCTGCTCTCTTTTCTCGTGGATTCGAGAAGTCTCTATGAGGAGTCCAGAGAAGTTCCGTAGATTCAGAATAGTTATCCTCTTGAGGAAGACGGTGCTCGACCTCACGTCCTCCCCTGCGTCATCATCACCAAGAAACCACATGGTTTGCTTGGTGGGCAGGAAGCCGGTAAACTATTCAGAGCTCACGTAGCCCATGCCGGATTAGTCGTATTTAATTTGGACCGGAGCAATGGCACCAATATAGTGGTACCCATCTAATAGATGGATTGGATCTCAGACTAATCTTATCATACATGAGCTTTATTGCACACATGTACCTGCTTAGCAAAGCTCGATCTATAACACATAAATTACCTAAAAAATGAGATTAGGCGTTTACCAAACAGACTAATCTTTTCTTTTCTTTTTTTTTTTTAAGAAAAAGGAAAATGCAATATTGAAAAAACAAACTATATACTTCTAATGATAAACGGTCCAGGGGCTCAATGTATGGAAATGTTCGGTGCACCTTATGCATTTGGACTCATTTGCATTGTCATCACTGTCTGGACCTTTCATTAGATCCGGTCCAATCTTATATAAGTTATAAATAAATATCTAATATGATTCTTTTAAGGCAGCCTATGAATAATAGATTGGGCTAAATAGAAGCTCCCGACAAAATGGCATGGATGTCTAGAAGTCCAATACAGCTATACAACTAGATGCATGCATTGGAATGTTTTCGTACACTTCAAATGTCAAATTAGAATCAACGGAGAGAAGACTACAGCATTGTGCCGAATAGTTTAGTCCCCATAGTAATGGATACGAATGGTCTATTATATGCTACATGTCTGTCATTTGAACTGATCCCATGATGCGGATTGCCTAACAAACTCAAGTGGATTGCGGGAAAGAAAAAGTGGATGGAGGAATTCATACAGTTGAAACCTCGTCCTAGGTCAACCGTGATGCTTATATGCCATCCATACCCTTCATATATATATAAGGGCATTCCTAGCTAGATGAACTGAAATACAAAAATATTATCCTAATCCAAAACTTATGTGGCTCTACGAATGTTTTGACAGTAGTCATTCAATCTTGATTGTTTCCTATTGGCTGCCCACTTGAGATTTGGATTGACCTCATTTTTTAGCTCATGCCTAATGCAGGACAATTAACCACTTGATTTAAAAGCTCGAACTAATAAAGCATGGCAAATTAATCCCTTAATCTCATAACCCATGCTCCAAATTCATGAGTTAGGTCCTCCGTCGAACCCTTCTCGTGAGCCACAAATTCATGGGTTTCAAATCTCTATTAGCTCTAAATCCATGAATTCCACCTCACACGGGTCCTAAATTCATGGGTTCCATGGGCGACCCACCCCGAGTGTGCCTCTGCATTCCATGAGCCACTTCATTCGAAACATGGTGTGAAAAAGCCCCCCGCATTAATGCCCTAACATGATATGATAAATCAGATGGACATGGTGGATTTCTCACAAGTATCACAATGGACCTCACCTAGCTTCCCATTATAGTGAGTTCCTGCAACAACCAGCAGCAGGCAATCCATGTTCTTGCTGTGGTGACCCAGCGGTGTGGAGTTGATTATGCCACATGCTACTATCAGAGATGAGCCAATCAAGTACGCATTCAACCTAACAACCTTTCAACATGCTTTTAGGTGGGCTCCATCTCTAACAGAAGGACATGGCCCAATCAAATTCATGGCGAAATCCCCACCATGATAGAGTTAGGATAGAAATAAAGCATTGGGCCAAACATTTTAAAAGTCATAATTAGTATATATGAAGGGTTACTGGCTGTATCAAATGGTGCTGCCTGATGGGACTTAAGCTGAATTCCCTTTTTTGATAGTGCCCATGAATATGGTACAACCATGGATTTAAAGACTCGGTGGACGGAACTAGATTGGATTCATAACCAGGGATAAAACTATCCCATCCACAGCACATATGGCGGGGTGACTTGTTAATCCAGATCGTCCATCTCTTTCTCTCTACTGTTGATGGAAAGTGGTTCAAAATATGTCGATTGGTTGATCCTAACCACTGATAAAAACCAATTGTACTTGTGTAATTTGGAATAGGCTTAGATTTGATGGATGTGATTTTTCAAAAATTAGATATCCATGGTACGACCCATTAGATGGACGGTCCAGATCGATGCATCGCTCTACTTTACACCAAAGATGCCTCTATCATATTTTTGAGTGCTTGTGGGCTTATGGTTTTATTTTATACGGACGCATGCGGCCGTAGGCCGAAAAATATCACCGAGATTTTGCAACTCTGGGATAATATCATGAAAAAATCACCAATTGATATAATCACGATATTTTCAAATACCATCTGATCTTAAAATAGCACATTTTTATTGCAATATTAGTAGGAAAAATAATAAGACTAATAAATTTATATTATACATATCTATTTAAATTTTATTTTTTATTAATTTACAAAAAATATTTTTTGTGAGATTTTCTAAATAATATCGCTAGAAAGACCTCAAAATTTTAAAATCTCCCGAGAATCATTCCCGGATATGTCTCTACCGACTCGCCTAACGAGCCAAAGTCAGATTTGTCGCTACAGGAGGTAGTCATAAACTTGCATTGAGCTTCTTCTCCAACTGTCGTGGAGAGTTATTTGATACTCTGAAAAAGTGTGATGCCTGATACACTGGCTCAGAAATTGTTGACTGATGCAAATTAAATAATTTAAATAGTGGAACCCATTAAGTCTAGCTTGTTTGAGCAATTCTAACCTCGGTTTTGTGGCCACTTGTTTGTCAAAAGAGGACCATTGGATATTTTTTTATTAGTTGTCCAATAAATGCACACCAATCTGATATTCGGATATTCATATATAATCTATTGTTTCGTTCATCGTACATCTAAACTGGGATCCATTATTTGGACGGTTCAATTTGAATAGTTATGTGTCAGGTGTGTAATTTCTAAATGCCTGCGTATCATTCGTCACAATCGGTCAGAGTACCAAAGTTCGTATTCGTCAAATGTGACTCATAAGTCGATTATGTTTTGGACGGTTGTCATCATAACCTTCTAGAGACCACGCCCCTTTCTAGTGGTGGGAAAAGATGTGGGGCCCACAACCATTCAATCAATCATCGTGGCTGAGTTATGATGTGGCAGGTGCTGGTTGCATGAACCAATGAGGCATTGCATGTGAGGTCAGGATCAGGGGCGGCTCTAAGGTGTAGGCAAGTGAGGCAATCGCCTAAGGCCCCCTAGTTATGAAGGCCCCGTATTACAGGAACAGGCTTTTAATACTCTGACAGTGTTTGATAATCTATACACATGCGCTGAGAAATTGCAACCTTTGAATATTTTTAAATTAAATTAAACAGATATAAAAGTGGGACCCAGTTTAGATGGTTCATGAAAAACAAAAACAAAAACACACAATAGCTGGATCTCCTAACTGGTTGATTCTTGTACACTAAACAAATTATTTGAATTCAACATACAAATTCCCACTAACTGGAAGATAGAATAGTTAAATCAATGGATTTTTTGTAATTTAGCCTCTCTAGAATGGATCTCCTAATTTGGACGGTTTGGATGGAGTCAAAATATGCTATATTAACAATCTAGGAGTGCCTATTTATTAACTATAACACTACTAGGGTACTATACAATTCTAAATTCATTATTCTCACAATAGACGCGGATTGCGGATTGCGTGCAGACCACTTTAGGGATTCCTGCAGCCCTGAGCTCTGAAGGGTCCACATTATTATATGTGTTATATCTATTCCGTTGATCCATTTTTTCATCTCATTTTAGAATATTAGAAAAAACATGAAGCAGAACCAAAGCTCAAGTGGACCACAACACAGAAAAAAAGTGGATATTGAATGCTCACCATTAAAAACTTTTCAGTAGGCTGCAGAAATTTTGGATAAGCTGATATTTATGTTTTCCTTTCATCCATCTAGGATTCACCTTATGAACGGTTTAGCAATTTTATCTATCGAAACTGATTTATTGGGTAAACTTGAATACAAAAGTTTAATTAGTAATTTCGCATCTAAAAAGACAAGAAACAAATTTATGATTTAATTTTAAATTTATTAATTTTTTAAAATTTTTTAAATTAAAAAGCCTCATTTTTTATGACTTGCCTAAGGCCCCCAAAAATGTTGAGCCGGCCCTGGTCAGGATTCCATGGACCAGCCTCTACGGATTAATGGAAAAGAAATCAAGGACTCAGACCACCCTCACCAATGTCTTAAATGGTGGTGACTCACCCACCACATGCAGGTGCCGTGGATGCACGTTAATCCAGACTTCCAAGATTCGAGTCCCTTTGTGGATGAAGCATAACCGTTAAATCAGACTGATTGGACAGCCCTAGCAACGAACGTGATAATGCAGATGGTTAGGGTTGTCAACAAGCCCCATGATTGCGTGCCACGAAGAAAAAAAAACGAGTCACCACCGTTTAAAAGAGAAGCAGCAGAGAATGTGGACCGTTCATTCACGGGTGGTGTGGTACTCGTAGCTATCCATTCATGAAGAGGGTGTGAATGGGATGGAATGGGAAGTCCCAAACGGCCTTTTTTTATTCTGAAAATAAAAATAAAAATTCAAGGCTCTCATAAATAATGCACCCGTACATGTTACATCTTCCAATGTGAATTGCTTTCAAAGGAGAGTTCTCGTGAGTTGCCTAACTCAGATAAAGACAAGATAAGATGCATCCCATATCCTAATCTGATCCCCGGGATAAAGCCTCTTCCAACGTGACTTTGGTGCCTTAGCCCCACTAAAGTGATCCTAAGCCACTGAGGCAAGTGGTCCAAAAATCTCTTGGATTTTTTCTTTTTAGCTAATAAGGAATCATGTCAACATTGGTTTGAAGATGATCATGTTTATGCTCAGCCAATTATGTTTATATTGAATAGTTCAGAAGGTGACACGTGGTAGCCATGTCATAAGTGGTAAGTACAAAAGGCTAACTGAGTAAGAGTACCGCATAAAAAAAAAACTCTATAAAAAAAAAGAGTCCAATCACGTCAAAGCTTTAGTGAAGTTTTCTATGGACATTGTATGACCAAGGTAGCAAGAGGCTTATCGAATCTTTCGTGTACATGTGGCCGGATATAATTTGCTATACTTATAAGGAAAATTGAGGAGATCCACATGATCGATGAAGAACTCGAGTTACATGCCAAACACAATCTCTCTATACAATGCAATGCTGCTTAGATTCCCCCACTTCCGTACAGGCTCACTGCAGGACATTTAAAGTTTAGAATTATTTAGAATCGTTGTTATTCAGCATCACCGCTGCTATCCAGTGTCATCATTGTTGTACGCATATGAGTAGTATATGTTAATGCTTTGGTTTGTCAATGATGTGTGCTTGTGTGTCTTGAGTCAGTTGAGCCTCCATTAGAAGATATCGAAAGACTGAAGACCTGAAGAATTTCAATATCAAGGCTTGAAGACATATGTAAATTAAAGTGCATTGGTGATACTAGTCATATACACTTTTTAGTTCTAAAAAACCTACCTCTAGATGATTCATTCTTTCATAGAAAAATCTTGTTTGATCATCCTAAACATTAGTCTTAAAATGAACATGTTTGGCAAGGCTTATTGAGGCTCAGATCCGTTAAAAATCAAAAATCACAGTGAGCAAAATTCTGAAGATTGTCAATCAAAACGATAGTCCATCAATTCGAGTTGATCGAATCAACAATCCAATCAAGAACAACTAAAACTGTTCAGCAAGCAAACTGGACAATTCTATGAACTGACAATTGAATTGACAGACTTGTCGATCAAATCAACAATTAGCCATTATGTGTTTGTTGAAGCTTTTTCTCTATAAAAGTGGCATTCAAACATTTGCAAAATGGATGTGTTTTTTAATATTTTGGAGACCTTAGTGCATACAACTAACCATACCGCATATGCTCTAATCCAAAAAAATTCATGTCATCTTCTTTGTGATTTATCACTTTAATAAGTATTCCAAGCTCCATTTGAATATATACATATTTTTTTTGCGTTCTCTAAATATTAGATACTAACCCTATAGGTAAATTCTCATGTCTATCATCATCTAAAATACTCATATAGGTGAATTCCCAATTTGAACCAACTATATCTTAGTTGCAGGAAATTCCACCACCATCTTATTATCTTGGCATCCTCATAGGTACACCATTGCAAGATAATCGATCGTTGAAGCTGAAGAAGATCTGCAAAAAATTCAAGGAAGCAAACGAGAAGTCGTATCAAGATTCATCGAGTATATTGAGAAGGCGTTATCAACGAAGCTCATCCAAACTAGTAGAGTTTAAGTTAAGAGTCTATCGATTTTAAAATCCAAACTCAAATATATCTCCTGTATGAGCACCTTCAGCGAGAGTATCCGTATGTCCTTGTGTAGGACCGCCTCTGGCAAAAGTGTACATAGATCCTTGTGTAGGACCATATCGATTCCTAATTAGCCTATAGAAAACCTTGAGAGTCTTTGATAGAGCCATTAATATGAGCGCATATGTGTATGTTATTGGTTAATATATAGAAAACATTTATAAGTCTTCGTGGGAGCCACTGATACGGGTGTGTATATGAGTAAATCCTTATATAGGACAACAAAGGTTTATGGTGAACATATTGAAAACCATTGTAAATGTTGTTGGTGAATCTATAGAAAACCAAATGAGATAATGAAATCCAAAAAACTCGCGTTTGAGTTTGTCATTCGAGAGTAGAATAGGAATTTAGCTGAACCATTATATATCATTTGTTTGCGATTATTTTTATGGAAGCAATTCTATTACACTTGTGTTGTGATTTGTAAATTTTATATGGTTGCATGATTAGATTGTATGCTAGGCAATTAATGCATTGTACACACTAAATATAGCTATTTCAAATCATAAACTTGTTACACCTATAAATGAATATTTTATAGTATATGATCTTGGACCTAATTCACCTTGTGGATCAAATTGTTTAAAATTGGTCAATATTTTAAAATGTCCTATACACCCCCTTTTAGGACTTAGCCATAATTTTACGCTCCGCAAACTTCTGTGTTATGGTATTGTGTTAGATAATCATGCGATTTTAGTATAAATATTCACGACCTACCGTCATCGAATTCCCAACCAACTAAGTCTTTATTTGGAAGATCACACCTTGATCACATCTTGCTAACCATCCGCCTCGATTGTTTATTCATATAAACGATTGCAGATATTTATTTTTTACTTATTTTTATTTCCTTGCTGATTGCAATGAGCTTCAACTATAAGTCAATAAAATTAAGATTTCAACCTTTAGTTTATAATTCTTTTCACCCATTAGAGTATTATTGAGAGATGTTAGGCTCACAATCACCAATGAAAGAAAAGTCATTAGTTCAAGGGAAAAATGTTTCCATTCAAAATGACTAACCCTTCACTTCTAAATTGCTTGATTGTTGCAACATTGGCAGTTGGAGAGTCCAATCAACCTTCACAAGTTGAATCCTACGATTCATTTGGCGCTTGGGTTGCAAGCGTTCAATCAAATACAAGTTAAGTATGACTCTAACACATCAACACTATCCTAATCACACACATTTAACTAAATAAAAGCCTTTGTTAACACATATGGCTTGGATCTTTACTCTTGCTCGGGTGGTAGACTCTTGGGAGTTTCCAACACCCGGTCAAGGGTTCGAGTATCCATGGGTAGTGAAATCCCACTGACACGAGTGTGTGGGGGTATGTTTGCGTGTGTAAAATAAAAATTAAAAATTAAAATTTTTTTAAAAAAATGGCTTCATGTTCGAATAAATAGCGAACAAATACCACCCACAATGTGCATGTGGAATCCAAACCATTAATCTAATTTGCCCCCTAATGTTCATTGTAGCAAGGAATACAACTTGGCTGCTACCCCGTAGCTAGCAATGTGGGTGGTACCATACCACTGAAAATAGTAAATAGTGAATGACTATTAAAAACTTTTTATAAGCCTCAAAAGTTTATTATTAAAAACTTTGTGTGGGCTCCAAAAGTTTGGATCAAGCCCTCTATTTAGTTCCGTGTGACCTTATCAACAGGTTGGATATGGAAAATAAATATTACATTACCATTAGAAATTATTTTTTTTTAATGGTGGGCATTTAATGACTACTGTTTCCAGTGGTGTGGTCCACCTGAGATTTTTATCTACTTCATTTTTTGGGATCATCCCATCCGCGTAGATATACAATACATACATCGAGGTGGGCCCCACGGTAAGGATACCACCCATATCGCTGGTTTGGGTTACCACTCAGTTCCCTCATCATGGTGAAGTTCACCTAATGAATGGGTTGGATGGCGCATACACAATGAGTTGGATGGCACATTAGGTACGGACGTTCCTTTTGGTGGGCTTCCCCTCCCTCATTGTCGTCCATTGTTTCCTTTGGTGTGGCCCACCTGAGTAATGGATCATGCTTAATTTTGGAATTTACTCTTAACATGATGAGGGCATGTGATGTATGGGTTGGATGGCACTCACACATCATGATGGGCCCCACACAACGGGCACATATAGTAACTTCCCTGTTGGACGCAATCCCCATCCTTTGGTGGGACATGTTAATTAAGAGATCGAGCATTCAGCACACGTGCTAGAGATCCAGGCCATTCATTAGGTAGGGGACACCGTGAACATGCTGATACCTAAAAATACACACTCATCAAGTGAACCCCACATGTTGGTTCAATCTGGACCATTGGACTTCTTTTTCTAACCGCCAATTTTCCTCACACAAGATTGAGCCACCCGGTTAGAGGACCAATATTATCCGTCCATCAGATGATCACGAATTAGGCTTGTCCACTTGCTGGTTGATCTACAATTTACAAAACAAGTGAACAATTTATTAAAATTACCCCAAGATGGACGGCTTAGATCTCAAAAAGAAATTTGCCACATTAGCAAATGGAAATAATATGGCACACGCAAATAGGTGATCCGCTTAGAGAGGATTTGGTCCTCTGCTCCAAAGCAGACAACATGAATCTCTGTGGTGCGGACAATGATGTATACGTGACATCCGATCCCTTCACCACGTGAGAGCCCTATTTTAAGGGGGTAAGCCCGAAAATTATGCCATTACAACTCAAGTGGGCAAACTGTGATGTTTATATGATATATAATCCGTTCATCAGCTGATGAACGGATTAGATTTCACATACACATCATCGTGCGCCCCACAGATTTACATTGCCAGCACGGGACGCGTGGTGAATACAGTTGTCGATGCAATAGCGTGAATGCTTGAGAGAGAATGACCATAGCATTACTCTACCCATCCATTTTAAGGACCACGGTAGTGGAATTTCACCACATATGGGTACTTGAACCCTTGACCATGTGTTGAAACTCCTGAGAATCCACTCTACCCATCCATTTATTTTAAGGACCACAATTAAGCATGAATCTAAAAATCGGACAGATCCAAAAATCAGGTGGACCACACTAATGGCCGTTTGAATACCACCAAATAAGTTTCTTTCAACTTGTGTTAAGTAATTAAGTTAAGTTACACCCTCATCTATAGCTCAAGTGGTAGACTGAGTGAAAGATACCTTGTTTAAACATGAAGGTCTTGGCATCGATCCCTATTGGGGGTGGCTAACAGTGAAGTGTGAACTGACTGTGTTGTGTAAGTAACTTATATATTAAAAGCTATTTATATTAATAAGCAATTTTTGTTAGATTTTTAACTTATAAGTTTTTGGTTCTCTTTCTTCCATGGTTCATGTCAAAGGAGGATCTCCCGCATAGCTCAAATCAAAGGAGGTTCCACATGGTGGACTGTTTACATTGAAGATGGGGCTCACATGGTAAATAGTCCACATAAAAGGTAGGCCCCTTATGATGGATGACCTTATATTAATGTAGCCCCACATATGGATGGTCGGCATCAAAGGTCAGCCCATAATGATTAAAAAACCTACATCCAAAGTAGTTCAAAGGTTGGCCCGTAATGATAAAATGCCCACATCCAAAGCGGCATGGTACGATGGACAACCCACTTCAAAGGTGGGGCCTACATAATTAATGGACAGTTCACACTGAAGTTGGGCCCCACATATGGATCACCTATATTGAGACTGCCCCACATGATGGACAATCCACATCAAAGGTTAAGCCATAATGATGAATGACCCACATCCAAAGCGAGCCTCCCATGATGGGCAGCCCACATTGAAGGTAAAAGGGGCTCACATGATAGACACTCCACATCAAAGGTGAGCTCCGCATGATGGGCAATTAATAATGGTGGGCCCCACATTATGGATGATCCACATTAAGGTAGGCCCTATATAATGGACAGTCCATATCAAAGGTCAGCCCTAATGATGAGTGGCCCGTATCCAAGGTGGGCCCAACATGATGGACAACCCACATCAAAGGTGGGGCCCATATGATGGACGGTCCACATCAAAGGTGGGCTCTACATGATGGGCGGTTGATATTGAAGGCAGGTCCCACATGATGAACAATAACATTGATGGTAATGGATGACCAACATCAAAGGTGGGCCCTACATAATGAATGATGCACATTAAAGGTTGGGCCATAAGATGAATAGCCCACATCCAAGGTGGGCCCTGCATGATAGATGACATGTATCAAAGGTGGGGCCCACACAATGAATGGTCTACATCAAAAGTTGGCCCCACATGATGGATGGTGGATGCGAGGGGGACCAAACAAACTTGAAGAATAATTACTTATGATGTTAGAAACCAAACATGCTTTTCTATTTTTTTGGTTAATAAGTATGTTGTTTACCAAACATACTTATCGGATGAATAAATATAAACCAAGATAGGCTACTTATAGCATAAGTAACTTATCCAAAGTAACTTACCATCAAAATGCCCCTGAACAAAACATTGGGAACAAAAACGTCTATTTACAAAATAGAAGAAATATTTCTAACCCTTATCTTGTCATTTTTGTTGTCTCCTTTATTTTTTAATGTTAGGTTTAGTCTCGTATTGAAAAGGAGATAGGAAAGGAAAGCATTTATATTAGAATCTTTGGCTTATTGTTGGTATTGGAAATCAAGAGTATGTCATAAGAGCAATGATGCACACATGCGTTATTAGTCTTAAATTCGGCTACGTGATGCACATGTAAGGATTGCGGGCGTGCCATAACCAATTAGGTCCAGTTCAAACCAAAATCACGGACTCCTAGCATCAAGATAAAGCGGTGCTTGGTCGGGAACACGACTTAGCTACTGTCTATTGAGCCAACTGTTGAGTGCAATATCAGGCAATTTGTAGAAGTTGTAGATACTCCTCCAAGGAGTTCTTTTTATCTTGAGAAACCAAGGACTTTCAAAGGTGCGACAAATGTATGATTAAGTAGAAATAAGTTGAAAATGGATGCAAAAATGTGAGTACTGACCACTAAAGACAGAATTATTAACCTAGTTAAGAGTAGCGGAGTGCTTCATGGAGTAGTGCGCAGATGAGCAAGGATCGATTAACACCAAATATTATAAGCTATTGTTGACCTAGCGTACAAGAGTAAGTGGACGATTCCTAGAACTAAGGTCTTCCTTTAGGTTCAGCATACGGACTCAGACGGAGATGAATTATGCTACAAGTGACTGAACTACCCCTAAAAACTAAGGATAAAAACCCCCAAAGGACTAACTAAACAGCTTAGTACTTTGTTGTTTGATTGGTATGTTATGTTGTGGATCCTTCTCTTCGTGCCTCCTTCTACTATTTATAGAGTTTCAAATGCAGTCATGAGAATAATTGTTATATATGTGGCGATCTCTGATGCCACCAGCTATAAAATAGTGGTTACATCATTTTGATCATGTTTGCCATTTGCCAAATGCATTCTTATCTCGTCAGTAGCTTCCCGCACTTTCTTCAGCGCCGACATAACCCTAATGATCATGAATCCTTATTTCGAAATCACATGCTCAGCACACCTCTTCAGAGATTTACTTAGTAGTGAGTTGTCTTCCATATATTTTGCCTACAACATAAAGATATCATTTGTGCCATGTGGCCACATCTACAATGTTTATATATATAAGATTGCCCAAATCCTACCCAAACATGTGCATAAGGGTCACGGTCATGGTTGCGATGCAGTGTGGTGTGATGTATCTTTGACTTGGACACTTGTTTTTCTCTGCGTAGATGATGTCACGCCGATGGACAGAGAACGATCATGCACCGACATGTCATTAATGTGCCGTCTCACATGTACCTTGTGTATAATGGCTCTAATTAATCTCTTTATATATAAAGGCATCATTCAATTTTTCTAATCTATCTCTTTCCTCTCCCTAATCTCTTTATAAAGGCATCATTCAATTTTCCTAATCTCTCTCTCTCTCTCTCTCTCTCTCTCTCTCTCTCTCTCTCTCATTTTTTTTTAATGCTCTTTCTTCTAGAAAAATCAGATATGTTAATGTATATATATAATAGTTGGTTCCACATTGGTTAGAAAGGGAAACATTCCCCTCAAGTTAGGCTATAAATAGGATACATCTCTTGTAAACAAAACACACTATTCAATACAATTCTCTTCTCTTTGTATTGTCTCATTTCCTTTCTCAAATTTAACTTGGTATTAGAGCTACTATTCATAGTGGTTCTCGGTATATCAAGAGTTGAGTATGCTCTATGATTGCCACTATTAGTGGATCCTTCACATCAGAAAAACTTCTTGTATATCATCTTCATACCTATCAGGTCGTCACTATAGTCGGAGTCTTATTCTCCATCGACGTCATCTCAGCCGCCACTCCATCAGTCATTTCCTGACCAGTTCAGTTCGGTTCCTGTTATTTTTTATCTCTGTCTCCTTCCAGCTTCTTGCATACTATGGAGCATCTTGAGGCCTCACAACCCATTGTCATTGTCATGGAAGGACTCAACTACACTGTATGGGCTCAAGCTATGTCAAGCTTTCTTAAAGGCAGAAAGCTCTGGCGCTATGTCACTGGCGATATTACCGAACCAGAGAAAATCGCTGGAGAAGACAACACAAAATACATAGACCGTCTCGAAGAGTGGGATAGCAAAAATCACCAGATTATCACTTAGATTTGCAACACGTGTGTACGCTCCATTAGCCTCCAGTTTGGTAGATTCAAAACTGCCAAGTCACTATGGAATTTTTTACAGAAATGCTACACCACCGCAGATCTGTCTCATCAATACCAACTTCTGGGCACTCTACATCACATGCAACAACAACCTGGGCAATCCATTAATAACTTCTTATATGAGATGCACTATGTTTGGGATCAACTTGCTTCCTCAGAACCAGAGTTTACAGATGCCAACAATGCTGAAAAAATTTTCAACTATCGGGATCAGCAACACTTGGTTCTCTTTCTCATGGCCCTCACTAATGAGTTTGAACATGTTCGTGCATCTCTCCTTTACCGCAGTCTCTTACCTACTTTAGATCAAGTTGTCACTGAACTTCTCTCGGAGGAAACTCGTCTTACCCCTCGCAAGACGACCTCTACAGATGTTGTCTTCGCCACTCCCAGGGGACCTTAACCTAACAACAAAGGGTATCCATCTGGATCTTTTCAACCCAACAATAAAGGGTATCCATCTGGATCTTCGAAATTCTGCAATTACTACAAGAAACCAGGACACATTCTCTTGGAATGCCCGGTTCGAGTTTGCCAATTCTATCAGAAGCAAGCCCCTGATCATCTTCAATGTGATTGTTTCTAAAACCCCAACAGAAACTCCCAACAATACATGTCTCGCGGTACTCCTCTTAGATCTGCTGTCACTACTGCTGAAGGTTCATCATCCACTACTTCCATTGAGACATTTTCTGCCTCTGACATAGAGGAAATTGTCAAACAAATTCTTGCTCATTCTGGTAATCTACCCTCCACTGTTATGTCAGTCACCTCAGGTAATTCATCTTGGTTCTTTGACTCTACATGTTGTAATCACATGACACCTGATTCCACTATATTTGCTACCAAACATCTTGCTAATCATACCCCGACTATTCAAATTGCTGATGGTTCTCCTATGACCGTGAGTCATATCGAAAAAATCTCAACATTAAAAACTTTCCTTCCTGATACTTATTGTATTCCCCAACTCACTCTCAATCTTATATCTGTTGGTCAATTATGTGACTTCGGTCTAACTGTCCTCTTTTCTGCCTCTGGTTGTTGTGTGCAAGATCCAAAGATGGGACAAACTCTTGGGATAGGCCGTAAGGTTGGACGACTCTTTGAGCTCATCAATCTTCACCTTCCATCCCGTTTCTCCTCATCAGTTCAAACAGCAGCCACAGTCTCATCTACTCCATCCATTAGTCTCTGGCATTCTCGTCTGGGTCATGCTTCTGTTGGTCGTCTTCAATCCTTAGTATCTAATGGTTATTTAGGGTTTGTTAATAAAGAACAATTTGATTGTCTTCCTTGTCAACTTACAAAACAATCGGCATTGCCATTTCACAATAGTGATTCTTTTTCTTCTGCACCATTTGATTTGATTCACTCTGATGTTTGGGGCTCGTCTCCCACTGCTACTATGGGAGGTTCTAGATATTTTGTCATTTTTGTTGATGATTACTCTTGTTACACTTGGATATTTCTTATGCGTAATCGATCTGAATCACCTCAGTTGTACTTTGATTTTACTAACATGGTCAAAACTCAATTTTCTTGCAATATCAAAGTGTTTCGTGCTGACAATGCTGCCGAATACATAGACTCTAGAGTCCTTGACTTTCTTCGCCAACATGGCACTCTTCCTCATCATTCATGTCCAGGCACTTCTCAACAAAATGGGCGTGCTGAGCGCAAACACCGAGACATTCTCAATACCGTCCATGCTTTCTCATATCTGCTTCATGTCCTGAACGCTTTTGGGGTGAAACTGCTCTTACAGTTGTTCACACCAAGAATCGCGTGCCTTCTCCCATCATTGGGAATCAATCACCCTTTGAGCGTCTTTATGGTCACCCTCCTGACTATAGCACCCTTAAGGTATTTGGTTGTGCTTGTTTTGTTCTTCTTCAAACTCATGAGCGCACCAAATTGGAATCTAAATCTCGATTATGTTATTTTTTGGGATACGGTGTTGAACACAAAGGCTACAGATGTTGGGATCCTTACTCCAAATGTCTCCGAGTATCTCGTCATGTTGTTTTCTGGGAACACAAGATGTTCGCCTCCATATCCAAGTTTTACCTGTCACATGACAACACCTCTCTCCTATTCACTGACCTCTCCACAGATCTTTTTCCCGACACTCCTGAGATAAACTCTTCCTCTGAGTCAACACCTCCACCAACACATCCTATCTCTTTTTCAGATATGTCGTCATTGCCCACTAACATGTCTACAAATACCTTAATTGAGTTATCCACATTGCCCTCTTCTGAGGAATTTGTCTCTTCCGATGGATCCGCTCCAACAGCTTCTGATCTCCCTCCTCAGCGAAGTGACCGGATAAAAACTCATTCTGTTAATCTTCGTGACTTTGTTGTATTTTCTTCTATTCTTTCTCACCACGAACCTCAGTCTTATCGTGAAGCTAGTTCTGATCCTCATTGGCAGAAAGCAATGAATGATGAACTACAGGCACTTGAAAACACTCACACCTGGGATCTGGTAGACCTACTAAAAGGCAACATGCTATGAGATGCAAGTGGGTTTACAAGATCAAAACTCACTCTGATGGGTCCATTGATCGGTACAAAGCTCGCTTAGTAGCTAAAGGGTTTACCCAGGAGTATGGGATTGATTATGAGGAGACCTTTGCCCCAGTTGCCCGCCTCACTTCAGTTCGCAGCTTAATTGCAGTTGTTGTCGTTCGTCACTGGGTATTATTTCAGATGGATGTGGAAAAATGCTTTTCTTAATGGTGAACTCACCGAAGAAGTTTATATGTGCCCTCCTCCTGGTTCTCATCATCTTCCGCATCAAGTCTGCAAACTTCGTCGGGCTCTTTATGGCCTCAAGCAAGCTCCTCGCGCTTGGTTTGCCAAGTTCAGCACCATTGTTGGAGATTTTGAGTTCACTTCCAGCTCACATGATTTTGCTCTTTTCATTCGCAAAACAGACCAAGGTACTATCCTTCTTCTCCTCTATGTTGATGATATGATCATCACTGGTGATGACACATCCGGAATTTTGGATCTCAAGACTTATCTCAACCAACATGTCGAGATGAAAGATCTTGGGAAACTTAGTTACTTTTTGGGACTTGAGATCACTTCTAACTCTGAGGAATATTATCTTTTGCAAGCAAAGTATACTTTTGATCTTCTTACTCGAGCGAGACTCATAGATAGTAAGACATGTACCACTCCTCTAACGCTCAACTCTAAACTCACTCCTATGGATGGTACGCCTTTGGATGACCTCACCTTGTTTCGCCAGTTGGTTGGTAGTCTTGTTTATCTCACAATTACCCGCCCTGACATCTCTTATGCTGTCCATATTGTCAGTCAATTTCTCTCTGCTCCTCGCACACCCCATTATGCCGCAGTGCTTCGCATTCTCAGGTACATCAAGGGGACCCTATTTCATGGTCTCCATTTCTCAGCTCACTCTTCACTTGAGCTTCATGCCTACTCAGATGCAGATTGGGCAGGTGACCCCACTGATCGTAGATCCACCACTGGTTATTGCTTCTTCCTTGGTGATTATATTATTTCTTGGCGCAGCAAGAAGCAAACAGTAGTCGCTCGATCCAGTACAGAAGCTGAATATCGAGGCCTTGCTGATACAACTTAGGAACTTCTTTGGCTTCGCTGGCTACTTGAAGACATGGGCGTCATCCATTCTACTGCCACTATCATCAACTGCGATATTCAAAGTGCTATCTAAATTGCTCACAATGATGTATTCCATGAACGCACAAAACACATTGAGATTGATTGTCACTTTGTGCGTCATCATCTCACCCGTGGGACTATTGGACCATTATCAGTTTCTTCAGCCGATCAAACTGCTAATATCTTCACCAAAACGCATCCTCCTGGACGCCTTCAAGATTAGTTTTCAAACTCAAGTTGGTCTCCATTTTACCACCTTGAGTTTGAGGGGGGTTGTTAATATATATATATATATATATATATATATATATATATATATATATATATATATATATATAATAGTTGGTCCCACATTGGTTAGAAAGGGAAACATTCCCCTCAAGTTAGGCTATATATAAATAGGATACCTCTCTTGTAAACAAAACACACTATTCAATACAATTCTCTTCTCTTTGTATTGTCTCATTTCCTTTCTCAAATTTAACTAGATAAAGCAACTTGAGTTTGTGTAGGTAAGATCATGCATATACTTGGTCCAGCTTTTCATCTTGGAGGAAAGCTATTGTAATCTTGAGGCAAAGTTGTCGAAACACAACACAGTGTGCATCGAGGATCTTCCTTATGGGGAAAATATGTTTTTAAGACCGCAATTGTAATATACATCAACTCTTCATATAATATTTCTATTATTTCTTATATGTGATATTTTCATTTTCTACTTTATCACTTTATAAAAATCAACAACATCCACTGTTGAAACCTTCATGGAGGCTGGAGCCAACCATGATGTTTGCATGCCATCCAAACTGTTTGCAGGGTTATTATCACACAAATATTGTCCTCATATAAAACTTTCGTGACCCTGACAAAGTGTCCAGTAGTAGCTGCTCAATCCCCACGGTTTCATGTGATATTATGGCCCACATAAGTTTCAGATAGACTTGATTTTTAGACTCCTACCTTGTTATGATCTTGGGAAACTAACAGATGGAGTGGATTTGTCATGGGCATCTCTACAGCCCCACACAACTTGTAACCACAAGAACTTCCCGTGGCCACATGCAATCTATTCTCATAGTGGGCTGTAAAAGGGTGGGATTTTATTTCCAATTCACATTTCACCTTGAGTCCTCTCATGCAATTTTGCTGGCATAGATTGACTGCGCCCTGGCTGCAGAAGTTCTTGTAGTTGGAAGCTATGTGGGGCCCACAAAGATGCCAGTGACAAATCCACTCCACCATCAGTTTTGCAAGACCACTATAGGACAAGAGTCTAAAATTCAGATAAATCCAAAACTCATGTTAGCCACACCACACAAAGTGGTGGAAACAAAAACGTCCATTGTTGAAACCCTCCTGGAGCTGACCATGATGTTTATATACTGTCTAGACATGATGCATAACCACTTGAGTTTTGGATCATGCTGATTTTTACATTCTTATCCTGTTACAAAGGTAGTGAGTTGGTCAGGAGCAATCTTCATGATAAACCAATAACACCCTCTTTCCCTCCATGGACCCCACACATCTACCTATTATAGGAACTTCTTGTGCCCTTAGGCATAGGCAATCCTAAAGTGGTGCTGGGGCTGTCAGCGGTGGAGCCATTAGAGGGAGGACCACTCCTTGATAGCCCAGTCATTAGTGGTGGTCAGGCTGTCAACTGTCGTACTTATACTTAGATTCGAGTAGAATGATTGCATATATTTTATTTGAATATTAAGAGAGATTGCGTCCAGCAGAGTATTGGTCGCACCTCATTGAATGCCAATAAAAAAACATCACATATACATTTACCGGCATGAGATATTTTCCCTTGAAATAAAGATTTCTGTATGAAATGACAGTGTTACTCCTTTTACTGTATATCTATCCATGCACATGATGCTTTTTCATGTATCTTAGTAATATAGTTAGTCAACATATCATCACCACAGAACCAGTACGAGGGGTTGATTTTTATGTGTCAATGTACAGATTACGATCAATTCGCCATCATTATATTACAGTCATTCTACTCGAAAATATCTTGAGACATCTCAATTTATAAGGAATCTCAGTGCCTGCTATGGTTGAAACACAAGCTGTCTGCCATTAAGCTAACAGCTTCATCTCTGAGTTACATACAATATTTTTTTATTTCCCGCTCACCTGCCACTTGTATTTAACATCTGAGCCATGCAAAAGTGGGCCCATATCATATAAATACCAAATTTCTATTGTCTAATAAGGAATTGCAAATCTTCCCTCCAATAAAGGGCTTTCCGTAAATACCTTGTATTTTTTACTTTTATAAAAACTCGCTGTAGTTTCTGATATTTATAGAGACTCCAGACATTTGGTGATTCTATAAATACCTCCCTCCTGCAACATCTTGATGTTAATGGCAGTAGCTTTTTAGTTGGATGGCATTGTATTTGGTATGCAAAATGACCAAATGCCATCATTGGACAAAAAAAACTACTAAATTCAAAACATCATTAATTATGGAGGGTACTTTGGTCATTTCCTATATCAAATACACTACATTCTCCAAAAAGCCTACAGCCATTAACAAGAGGTTAGTGTGGGGGTATTTATAAATATTTATGGAGCGTATCTTTAAATATCAGAAAAATACAAGGTGATATTTATAAACGTCAGAAACTATAGTTTAACTTATTTATAGATAAATAAATAAACACTTCTATAAACGTGAGATGGTAGCTTGGATCGTTTGACCAAAAGCCTCATGAAAGTTATCATCTTCTGCCCGTGATTCCAAAGCAATTGCATTTTACAACTTATGTATAACAGAAGAAGGGAAGACAACTACAAACATTTCATACCCTTAAGAGAGGAATCTTAATACATCCATAGAAAAATCAAAACATAAGAGATGGGAAGAATATGGTTTGCCAATGTTCCCATGCCTCATACAAAATCAACCGTAAAGGATTCTAGATTCCTACTCTCCCACCCAATACACATATATCATACAACATTACCTTCTTTAACCAAAACAAAACAAGCCCTGTAACTCAATTTAAAACCAAACAAAACCACCCATTTAAGAAACCAAGTCCAACTCCAACTCAAAACCATATAGATTTTCTTTAACATGTTCTTTTCTCACTGTTCTTGGAGTTCCTAAATCAAAGCCAAAACCAAGACCATCCCAAGAATCCCTGGCCCTAGCCTAGTCCATACCTTTGTGGACCCAGACACCACCCACACCCTCACTTCATCGACCACTGGCCCGCATAGTGAGCTCTTATCGTCGGTCCTTGTATTGTAATAAACGCTGTAAAATGCCACGCGTGTTCTCTCGGCCCTCGCCTTGAACGTCAGATTTGCCGGCTGGTGGGTCATGTTTCCTATAGGCGAGTAATGTATGTTCTCTGCTTGGTCTCCTGCAAAGGCCATGACCGCCAGTGGTCGCTGGCACAAGTCGCCCGCCTGTCCTAAGGAGAAGCTTAGTTGGTACTGTTTCTCAGGTGTGGTCTCAACCATTTGGGAGATGATGCCCTCCTTCCCTGAAAGTAGCTCTACAGCACGCTTCCCCTGGGGAACTGCATAATGGTTGGAATCTATGTACCGGACAGCTCTGTTTGATTCAACAATCCAACCAGGTAGGGATGATGTCTCTTCATCGAGGTTTGTCGGAAGCAAAACGCCCAAGGAAGTGTTCTGGAACATCCATGGGCCTTCTTCAAAGTCGCCATTGATAACGGCATTGTCTGCAATGGAAGTAGAGAAGCAATGGAAGCTGATGAGTAAGCCGATCACCACTAACATTCTTGTTTGAGAATTGATAGGTGCACACTGAAATATACATGCACAGGCATACTACAAATGAGGTATTTGTGATGTCTAGAGTGCATGTAGGGTGTGTTTGGATTCGCAAATGAATTGAATTGTAAAAGTCCAATTTAATCAAGAGGCAATGAGCATTCATACAAAGGAAGTAGCCCCAAGATTGAGTTCCTGTCAAGTGAACTCCAAGCTGACCTAATTGCAATTTGGAGCAGCCTCAGATGCCAAGGAAGAAAATTGCAATTTGGCTTTCACTATCATCATCTAAGCTTTATTCCAGCTAATTGGGGTCAGCTACATGAATCTTGTTCCACCTACGACTCGGCCTAGTCAATGACCTGGTCACTGGCCGGTAGAACCAGGGATGTTCAGGACTCGAGTCTGGCTGCCCTACCAGCCTGACCAGGCTTTAATGGTAGATATTTAAATTTTGTGAGAGATTCTTTAATTATTTTATAATAAAGAATAATGAAAAATCATTTTTTGACCCGCCTGGTTAAATCACTGAGTCCCAGTTTGACCCAGTAGCGGTGACCATCTGAGTCCCGAGCCAAGCGAACATAGACAATTTATTTCCACTTTATCATACTATTATAATTCAATTCAACAGTGCATCCAAACACACCCAGCAAGTAAAAGTAAGCTTTATGGTAAACGAAGATAAACTTCAATTACTATGGGAAATTAGAAATTGGGACATGAAAGATAGTAAATGAGCGAAAATCAAAAGACACGACTGAAAGGATGATCTAACCCAGTCATTGCTTTCCAATCACATACATAACCTAATCCATGTGCCCGATGTATACATATACACATTCAACACATGCATACATGTCCAAACACATACATGAACATGATTAATGAACCATTCAATAACATGGGCCATATCCATGTGCATGTGTCATAAAAGGGAAATGGTTGATTCCAGATATCCAAACATGGCCCCTACATATAGAACTCATGCATACGCGCACCCATTAGCAAAATGGCCACATCCGGACATCGAACACACGAATGATGGACTATAAGAAATTCCCCACTCGAAAGAAATAGGCCGCACGTGCATATACACGTGCCCATGTCATACATCAACATGATGGAGATTAATATGGTTGATTCCACGCCACACCAGTGGCCACATGCATCCACTGGAAGAAGTGTAACAGGGTTCAACGAGGCCGTGACTCGGACTGACTCATCTGATCTCAGAGTTGGACTCGCACGAGTCAGGTGTATAAGTTCGGGTGACTCATGGTGTCGAACCGTATGAATTATAGAGGACTCATACGAGTCTTAAAACCATGATGTGTGTGTATATATACGTGAACGATGCTTTATCTGTCATTCCCACTGGGAAGAAAAAGGGCCACATGTGCATCTACCATGCACGTCTTACACGCGGATATGATTGAAGTACTATGGTTGGTGTATGCCGACTGAAAAAAGGGGAGTGCGTGTGTATAAAACTGTCATTATCATTTACGATTTATTTTAACTAATTAGGGCCCGCTGCATGAATCCTATTACATTATTTCACTCCATCACGTGCGGAAACCATGCCCAAATATCTCTCTCTCTTTATATGTAGGCAAGTTTTTACACACCTTGTCAGAAAGGTTTATATTTACGGAAGCGGATTGCGTCCTGCCCCCGCCTGGATGATAATCTAGGCAGGGGTTTTGTGGGGCCCACTGTGTTGTATGGGTTTTTTTTATCACGCTGTATATTCATTTTGTTTATTATTTTAAAATATGAGCTCAGAAATGAGGCAGATCCAAACCTCAAGTGGATCACACCATAGGAAGTAGCTAATATAATGAAACCCACCAACTGTGATGTTTATTTTCCATCCAACCTGTGTGGTCCACCTGAACCTCAGATCTGCCTCATTTTTGGGTTCCGATAAAATGATCTAGAAAAATGGATGGATGGCGTGATAAAAACCAGACATCACAGTGGCCTCCACAGAGCTCTGCTTGGACGGATTATCATACAGGCGGGGCAGGACACAATCTGCTTCCTATATTTAGGATGAAAAGAATGTAGACAGCTACCATCCACCCTTCTAACACTGAATGCACCATAAATATTTCCTAATTGCGGTACACATGCATGTATTATACATGAACATGATTGATTCCACATAGGCAGATGGGCCACATGTGCTCATAAGGGGGAAAAAAAAAAAGACACTTATCCCAAAGATAGCCACATATTTAAGCACTAGAGCCATACTCCTATCCTAGCATAGGTCCGTTTATAAAATGGCAATGATTCTTCAATGGAATAAGTGTCATTTTGGTACGGCAATCCAGGTACCCGATCCAACTGCCGTGGAAGGAACATAGCTAAAAATTTACGGGGAGGTGGTGCTTGTAGCATCCGGACGCGGATTGCGTCCTACCCCGCCCTGACGGTAATCCGTCCAGGCAGGGCTCTGTGGGGCCCACCGCGATGTAAGTGTTTTATCCACGCCGTTCATCGTTTTTCTCAGATCATATTAAAGTATGATCCAAAAAACGTGGCAGGTTCGAGTCTTAATTGAACCACAAAGTGGGGATTGAACTTCCACCATTAAAAAGCTCTTGGGAGCTGGAGAAGTTTCGGATCAAGCTTATATCCGTGTTTTCACTTCATCCACGTCTACATGACCTTATTAATAGGTTGGATGGTAAAAAAAACATCACAATGGCCCTTAGAAAGGTTTCAACGGTGGTTGTCATTATCACCGCAGCTTCCTTTGGTGTGGGTCCACTTGAGCTTAGGACCTGCCTCATTTTTAGGATAATATCATAAAATGGTATGATAAAAGTGATTAACGGCGTGGATAAAACACTTACATCACTATGGGCCCCACAGAGCCCTGCTCGGATGGATTACCGTCCAGGCGGGGGTAGGACGCAATCCGCGTCCGTAGCATCCTGGTTAGTCCCTTTGAATCTAAACCATTCGCTATTCTACTTTTAGCCATGTGCAAGATGAGCACTAAATGAATGGACAGTCAATAAAAGTAGACTAAATAAATTTGAGAAATAAATACTTAAGTGATGTTGAAACTATATTATATATATATATATATATATATATTATATATATATATATATATATATATATATATATTTTTTTGGCTGAAACATGCTTACCTACTTAGCAAACAGAAACTAAGGTAAGATATTTGAGGCATAAGTAACTTATATAGAGAACTTACAATCCAAACACCTCCTAAATGAATGGTGACAATTGTGCAGTCAACATGATTTTAGAGACATTTCATCGAGATGGGACTCACAATTTGAATTATTCGCATAGTCGTGCAACAATCCCACATGCGATGAGGACAAGCCCCATCATTCTTAAAATTCTGATAACATAGAAGTCTTTTCAGACGCACTAGAGTTCATTTCCCACTAGAAAAGGAAGAGGTGTTAGGTGCACAAAGGATGAAATGTACTACTTTATCTTGAACATTTGTTTATTCTATTATTCCCACTCAAGCTGGAGAATGAAGAGCTAGTCCAAACTTTTAATTGTTACGGATCCAATTAAAGCTGGGCCCATCATATTTAATTAAAATAAAATAAAAATCTGGAAGATGATTATATGAATCCCCCCACCTTCTCTTGCGGCTAACCTAGTATCCTACTCTTTTGGGGGCCAGCAAGGGATAGTACATAAATATTCATATGTTTTTTTATCGACCATGCCTTTAAATGGGTTACACCGGATAAAATAATGGAGGAAATTGGTGAGAGGGAAGCCCACCAAAGAAACTTCCAAAGTGAATATGGGTTATATCATGTTGTGTTTATGTCATCCAACCCAATTTGTGGGGTCCACCCTATCATGTATATACCATCCAACCCATTCATAATGTTCAATCCACTAGACGAAGGGATGCACAGAGACTCGGGCCATTCAAAAACTACAGGTGGGCCACAACGAGAGAATATATATGTTTTAGGCATGATTGTACATTGCCTCTTATGGTGTCCTGAATTTTAGATTGGGTGACTCTTGGGATGTACGGTGAACATAAATAGTGGCTAAGGAGTGGCACCAGATGCATGATTTGAATTCCACATGCCCATTACGGTGGGCCCACAAAGATCAAAAGTATAGTAATTACTAAGTGATGCAAGGATGGTTTGATGAGGTTGATCACCATCTTCCTCAAGGGGATAACTACTCCAAATTCATACAGTTTCTTTAGACTCCTCGCATAGATACCTCTTAAAATAAGTAAATAGAAATAAATTTTTTAAAAATTCAAAATTTCATTGGTAAATGTCTAATGTGTATGTGTCCCCGCTACACTATTAATAAATAAATAAATACACTAAGCCAAAATTCGTAATTACCAAAAATAGCAAAATTTAAACTCTAATAAAAATCTTAATTCTAATAAAACTCTTCTAAAACCTAATTTTTAAAATAAAATTTTACTAAAAGAGTTATAACATGATTACAAGTTGTTTTTTTTTTTTTTTTTTTTTTTAAAGAAAATCTAAAACTCTAAGAGTAAGAAAACATTAAAAATTCAGAATTACTAAAATATAAGTAATTTGTCCTTAAAATTTCGTTTTTGAGCTGAAAGCGCGTGTTTTCTCTGACAAAACGAATAGATGCGACCCACTTTGTGGGTCAATTCACCTCAGATAGCCCGTTTCAGTAAAGATTGATAGGTTATGCGCCCCGTAACCATAACCGGATCAAAAGTCATGCCCAATTTACGGTTCACCTTTCTTTTGGTCCAACCATGCTAGGAATGTATTGTGTCATTTCTACATCACTAACGTATGCAATCATTGAAATGAAGTGAGTGTAAAAGATAAGAGCATTTGGGTGAGAAATGATCCCATCTTACCTTTGGGTTTATCAGGGGTGAAAAGCTTCTTAATGGCAATGTTGTCGAGGATGGGCCCACAAGTGGGGTCATCTTCCATGCCTGTGTTCTTAAACGCCACACGTCCGTCGTCTAACTCCGCCTGGAAGGCCCATGCGTACGAATCCCAGCCCTCCACGCTGTAAAGGGTCTGGAGATCAATGGTCTGAGATGCTGGAGGGACAGATACGTTTAAAGATTCAAGTTGGGCACATGTCCTGGCAGCACTAAAGGTGATGGCGTAGGTGGACCCCTTCTCCACCTTAATATCTTGGTTCACCTCCGCATCGTTCCCAAGCCTCACAGCATGTAACCTTGTACAGTAGTCAATTGAAAACACTATCAATGTTGATTCCTTTCATGGGCCCATCAGAACAAATCACCTACAGCCGGCTGCATGCAGCCCAAGCACGGCAATTGACCAGGCAGCCCAACCAAGAAAGGCCCAAGGCCGGAGCCCAGCACGGACCTAGACAGCAGGCCCCATGCCTGAACCCAATGTGCCAGTCCATTGGGGTTGGGCCACACCAATTAGATGGGGAAAAAAAAATCAGGGCAATCCAATTACAGGTGGGCCACACCATAGAAAAATGTTAAATACCCAAAACATCCAAAATCATGTGTGGCCCAACCAATTATTAGATCAGCCTTTGGTACGTCTGATGATATTGGACGGCTGGGACCATAATGTCTGCTCCATAGCACAGCAAAACAACGATAGATAAACTTAATTTGGGCATTTTCATCCCCCAAGAAAAAGATTTTGACTTCAGCAAAGCTGAGTCATTGTATGGAAGAACCAAACAATATGTGTAAAAACCACTCCTTGAAAAATCATGTAATGTAGCAACGTACCTTGAGGAACAATGAGGAGCATTCCTCCTTGTTTTTGGCCAGATTCAACCAGTTCAACGGTTTCCATTTGAATTCCAGCCAGGAATAGTGGTGGGTCCTTCTCCCAAAACCCCTTCTTTGAATCCATCTGATGGAGGCGTTTCGAAGTCCCCGTTGTTCAACAAACCTGAAATTCAATACAAGCAGTCTATCTGAAGTTATTAAGTAGAAATAGAATGGGTGAGCATACTGGCACATCCACACCGTTCAGTATAAGGAGATTGCCAACCGCTTGAAAAAAATTGCAAAGATAATTCAAACCACCCATTCTGTTGCCCAAATCGTTTGTTATTATCAACTGTCCATTTAGAAATTAAGTCACCTTATTGATTCATGATTGGATGGTGGCCCATCCAAGAGATAGGAAATCGACCGAATGGTCCGGATTGACGTGAACATGCCCAAATCATCATCATCTTCATTAGATTGTTTGATTAGATAACTTTTGGATGTTCGACAAGGGCCCAAAATTTCCACAGATGGGAGGTTTTGCGACATCTGATTGGCGCTGAATTTTAGAGAAGTATCTTGTCCAAGAGTGAATCTATGTGTTGGACGGTCCAGATTGATCAAAGTTTATGAACTTTCACAGTCGTTAGAAGAAACCGATTGATTTTATTTATTAGTAAAAGCACATCCGAAATTAACTCAATCACGTAAAGACCTGTTTGGATACAGGAATAATTTCAGATTGGTTCAATATACTTCTGAAATTGGAATTAAAATTAAATGTTAAAAAATAATAATAATAATAATAATAATAATAATAAAATTTTAAAAAAAAAAAAATCCATATGGGATTAGCAACATTGGGGTTTTGCATGGTACCACATAAGTAATTGGGTATTTACAGATACCCACATCTTAAAAATCAGTCTGCAACTACCTACTTCAATAATTTGCAGTTTCCTTTTAGGATTTGGTTTGGGAGCTTGGATTAGGAATGCATTGGAATCTAAATCACAATTACATTTGAATCAAGGTGATTCTAAATTTTCATTTGTATTTACTTAGAATGCACCAATCCACATTTGTGTTTGGCTTAAAATGTACTCTAATCTAAATCTTTTGGTTGAGAGCTTGTAATTGGAGGGCATGGAATTCTTCAATATATTTATATAGGACCTAGATTTGATTAACTAAATCAGCTTTCATATTCAATATTATATATATATATATATATATATATATATATATATATATATATATATATATATATATATAATATATAGACATATATATATGTGTGTGGTGTGTGTGTGTGTGTGTGTGTGAAAGAGAGATATTTGATAGAATGATTATTACAAAGCCCATTGAAATATATACTTATCGAAAGGAGGAATTTGGAGCCTTGGATGAGCTACAAATGCAAGGATTAAAAACACATGACTCACTGAAGTTTTTTTTACCGTCCATTTAGATGTCTAACGTTTGGATGATTCAAATCATTATATTGATTTACTTTTAGTGTTGTAGTCGATGGTTAAATTGTTTTGGGTATCATCACCATACATTGGGTTCGGTAGACTAGTATCTTAGACACACCTTTGTCATATGTGCAGCTCTCCTGAAACTAAAAAATTATTTTTTAAATTACTCGAGAATCTCAGCATCTTGCTGAAATTTAAACACACCAAAAAGATATATTTCAAATACCCCCGACTTCATTCACCTTCAAATCAAAGCTGCTAAACAGCAAACAGCACCTAACCACCAAATCTCAGGTGCCAAACGGGGTGCTAATATAAGTTAACGAAAATAATTATTCTTTTTAGAAAACAACCTAAATACCGTCAGTCCAAAATTTTTGCCTGTTCACTAATTAGGCAGGACGCATGTGTGCATCAATTTCTATTAATCGTCCACTTGTTCTCTGTGTGGCCCACCTAATGATCACAGAATACTAATTAATTCTCCGGTAGAATCACGTCAGCTAGGGTGTTTACCTTGAGGAAGAACCAGTTTGGCCCAATATCTTGTTTTAGCGCCATCCGTTTGGTAGGTCATCTGTTTGAGTGCCACAAATCTTGCTCTAGAACATCCGTTTGGTAGGACGCACGGAAGGGTCATTCAATGAGATTTCGCCATCATTGTATGACTAAAGGGACAAATTCAGGTTGGACTGCAAACATGTCCGCAGCCCTTCGTTGAATCCCGTCCACCTTCCAAATGGATTTGTCTGACTTGGGTCCGTAACACTAACTCTTATATTATTAGAACGTGGGCCCACTTGCAGCTGCTTCTGCACGTAGAAACCCACAACGTTTTTTCTTTTTCCTCTTTTTCTCCGGTTATTTTTTAGTATAGGCGCCACCTGCCGCCCACCTTTTGTTATTTAACTCGAATAAAACCTAGCTAACCAAACTAGACTCGTAAGACAAAACTATAAAGACAAAAATATCCCTACTTTTTTCAGCTGCTTTACTTAAAAAATCAGAAATATTTTTGTCCAAAATCATCTTTCCATACCGTAAAAATCTATTTGATAGCATAGTTGAAAAAAAAAAAAGGCATACAAGGAAGGATCCTACGGTGCTAATTTTTTCCCGAACGGGGCCGTTGGCCTACTTGGGGATTTGGGTTTCACAGGATAGAGACACCATCGGTCCCATGCAGGATTAGGCCCATATGAAGTTCATGTTTTGTGATCCGAACCATCGCCAAGGCATTAAAAGTTTCCAATCTTCTAGTCTCT
>JAJHSJ010000584.1:0-43123 GCA_021015155.1 Magnolia officinalis | reverse complement strand
GTCAGCCGTAAAGCCCCATCATTTGGCTGGGTCTAGACTAGGAGGATCTATACTCTAACCCATTTACATGGTTTGGGTTTGGGTGTGTTTTAACTTGGGTGTGTCTAATTTCTAATCCCAATATAGAATTCCAGCTTCACACCAAATTACATGTTTTCTTTAGGTAGGTTTTTACATTTTAGTCAATTGCATTAAGTAACTTAACTAGAGGGGTTTTAAGGGGTTGGTTAGTAGTCCAAATCCAACCCATAGAGAAGTTGGGTATGGGCGGGTTGGCTCATGTCAACTTTAAGAGGTTCTAGAACCAACCCACTTGGTAATTAGGATGGTATTTCGGACCCAAACATGAACCAATGGGCCCGATTTCAGATCTAGACTCATTTTTTATCGGATTGGGTCCAATACCCATAAGATCTGTCCGACCCATTTACACCCCTAGGTGTGTGTCGTACACATTGACTTTGCAGCACCTAATATGCCAACATGCACAAATACAAAGAGGAAAAAGAAAATGGGGGAAAAAAAAATGGAAAATAAACAACAAGGAAAACTTTGAAACTATTCTATTGCCTTAAAAGCAATCTCCCATTCCAATACATTCGCTTTTGCCCTCTTGAAAACCTCGAATACCAGACTGCTCCTATTCCGAAAACACCTATTGTTTCTCTCTTCCCATACAGCCCCAATACTGGCCAACAATGATATCTTCCATATTGGCTTCCCTTCCTTTCCAATGCCTCCCACATGCCACGCCCAGAGGGAGCTTTCAATAGATCCTAGCATCACTCAGGAAATTCCAAAACATCGAGGAAACTTTCCCCATATTTCGCTGGCAAAGGAGCAATGAAGAAAAAGATCGTCTACCGACTCCTCATCTTGCATGCACATCAAACATACATTTGCAACACTATATTCCTTTTGCAAAGATTGTCTGCCATTAGAACCTTGTTCCTTCCGACCAACCATGCCAAAGCCCCCACTTACCCTCATCCATAGCTCAAGTGGTAAACTGAGTGAAAGATACCTCATTTCAACACTTGAGGTCTTGGTATTGATCCCTAGTGGGGGTGGCTAACAGTGAAGTGTCAACTGACAGTGGGGTGTACTAACAAGCTAACAAAAGATGGGGGGGGGGGGGGGGGGGTGGGGGGCTGTATAACTGATTTCCCTTTCCAAAGAAGACCCAAAAAGATTTGACCAAGATTTTTCTTTAATCCACACGATAGAGTCCATCTCACCCGGTACTGGCTTGGCTTTTTGAAGATTTTTTAGCAACTTGATAATCTCTTCTACTTCATTTTCCAACAAATTCCTTCTGCATAACAGTGGCATAAAATGTGTAAATTTTCAGGTCGGGATTGATGTGGGCTCATCGACAGTGGCAAGAGGTGTCGTCAGTCTTGTCCTCGGATACCTGACTAATCTTGTGATAGAATTGGCATTTGTGGTACAGGTAAGACTTTAAACCTTTAGACACCATCAAATGTTCTCTACTTGAGTGTTGATCTTCTATGTGATTGTTTCTTGAAGTTATTAACCAAATACTTGTATTCCTGAGAGGGAAAAATATTGGTAGTCTGGAAGTACGTTGTCTTCCACTGCCACTGGCTAAGAGGCATGACCCATGAAAAATTCTAGGCCAGTGAATTTTGTATGGCACCACTATTTCATCAGCCAATTGCTACCATTTTAAGATGACTACCAAGGGCCCCTTCTGGTGCCACCCTAAAGCTATTTCATTTTACATTTGTTTCCATGATGGTCGCTGTGGGGAAATAGGCCGCTCTCCATTTTTTAAGAAATGATCATATCTTGGAGGTGTCATTTCTCCACCTCCTTCACAAATGCCAACTGGACTATATTTAAGCAGACCACACTATACAAGAGAATTAGCCGTTTGTGACTTAGCCAATAGGCATGGACAGCTATAGTATTGCCTATTGGCTAAAAAATTATTTAAACCAATTTTGTGGTGGCACCCAAACAGGCCCAATGTGTTCTAACCTCTCCCATTCACATGTACAATTTCCTAGTTTTACAATTGGTGTCTGATGCAGGCTAACACCCAAGAGGAGCTCCCAGAATGTCTGCTTGGAACGTGCCGCCTTAATCACTTGGATGCCTCAAAAGCATTTCTGGTGAAGCAGTGACTGCTTGGGTAGTCTCGTGTTGCAATTTTTTTCTTCTGGGCACCATGAAGTAAAGATGCTTTCATTGCATACAAAGCAATGGTGACGGAACTCGATATGTATGTAGTCAATTGATTTTTTTATCTCATTGTTTAACCCGTCCATCTAACTGAATTGGGCCAGAAGTTGGAGGCAATGTAACATCCATTGAGGTTTTTCCTAAGCGATTATATTATTTGTAATCATATTCTCTCTCCCTCTAATTAGAGCTCATTCTTTCTTTAATATGATAATATAGCTATGACTAATATATGTATGTCATGCCCCGAAAATCGGCACCCAAGTACAAAGACTCCGGTCCCGCTTTCCCGGTGTGAACCAAATGAAATGCACATGTAATCTCGTTCAGATTCGCATTCATTTCACACAAATAATCAGAGTAACGCAATTCACTTAGCGGATCCAAAGCGAGATAGAGAAAAAAAAAATCAATAAATATGGGGTTAAAAGTCAAAGTACAATTAAAAAGTGGTGTCCGCCCAAATGAGAATTATACAAATCACAATATACATACGTAAAATTACCACACAGAGCACACCCAGTTAGGGACTCCATCATATACATGCACAAGATTGAAATAAGTGAAATGTTTTCTAATTTCACCCAACACTTGTAAGACTTTACGACGAAAGTGCAAGCCGATACAAGCCTACCCACTGGATATCTCAATAGCACCTGCATCAACAACATCGTCTGGTTGGTGTTTTGAAACACCGTCCCAGGTGGGAGTGAGTAATTAACTTAATAATTCCATTAGTTATAAGTTACACATGTTATCAATCCAATCAGCGAATGTAATGATAAGATAAGAAATCAAACAATTCCTAAATACTTTTCTTAAATGCGCATATGAAGATATGATATGATGCATGCTCTTTCCAAACAACACTCTGATGCAGGACAAATGCATGAACTAAGTAACATGTGAGATCAAATAACCGAATTAAGATATTTAACAAAAAAACACAAACGTCGCTATATTTATCACAAATATCATGAAAATCAAAAGAAAATCATGCATAATCCTGACCTAAACTACCAACATCGTAACACAATATCATTAAATTTAATTTTTTTTTTTTAAAAAAAAAAAAACTAAAATCTAATGGATGTAGGGACATCCAATTAGCATAGGGTATAGTCTATTTCAAAATATGAAACCTAATACAACTTAAGGTAAAAATTAGGGTTTGGGTAATTTGAGAAAGTAAGAAATTTAGGTTTAGGATTAGGGTTTTGGGGATGGAAGAAAGGGGTTTTGATAATAATGGTGGGAAACCAAAAGGGCAGGTGGGATTCACACGTGTGGCGTGAGAGGATGAGTTTAGGTCGGTTATGATTTGGATCATGGATGGTAGGTGTAACGCCCCGAAAAATCGGGGGTCGTGCATAATCTCGACTCCCGAGTTCCCGAGTGTCACTTATCATGCATTTATGGTTTTTATGATTAATCAAATTTAACTGTGCGATTTGGAATTACCTGAGGCACGAAGCACAATCACATTAGTCTACTGAAATGAAGGATATCTCACATATATACAGGTCCAAAAATAATAAAGGGTCGCCCAAGGCGTTGCCCAACAGAACAACAAAAGAAGGCTATGTCCAAAAAGAATAAAGCTGAGCCCGCAGCTCAGCAAATCCAAATCCAGCCCGATCAAGCAGATGGAGAGCCGCCCATCAGCTGCAAGTAGAAGAGCCCGTCCTCCTCGTCCAGGCTCGCCTCGTCAGTCTCCTCATGCCCTGAGTCACCTGCATCTATGAATGAGTCTGGTTGGTGTTTTAAAACACCGTCCCAGAGTGGGAGTGAGTGATCAACTCAGTGTGAACTATTGGTCTCAAGTTACAACAGGCATCAATTGTAATTTGAACTTAATGAAAAGCAGACAATCATCAACACGTAATAACTCTTATTTAAAATGCATGCATGCGGAATGATATGATGCATGCCCTCGCCACAACACTCCCTCAAGCGACTCCATCTAACGATCGCATATGACAACACTCCCTCAGAGCGACCTCGACTTCCGAGTCACCACCCTAACTAATGCGTGCAATGCGATCGTGTTAACCGAGTTATTAGTTAAGTCCATTCATCCAGCAGGTTGGGGATTCTGATTCACCCTACGTATCAATGCCCTAAGCTGGTTGCAAGGTCAAGTCCCCATCAACGCGTGAGGCCGAGACGTCGCGGTCCGTGATCCCGTCGAGTTCCTCATCCCTGACTTTAAGCACATGAGGAGTGCCGAGAGAAAGGAATCGCTCGCGGTCACTACGGGGAGGCGCGGTACCCCAGCGCAGGCCGACAGCTCGGACATAGTGTCTCATTCCACCATGCCCGGCTCACGAGGCTGTGGACCAGTTTCAAGTGAGTTATTGATGGGCTACAATGGTTGTAGGGTGGTTCAGGTTCCATACATATGTGAGCACACAGGTTTAACAAACAGGGTTAGTCAGATAGTAGGCTAGACCGCACGAGTCAAGCGAGCGTGAGACGAGTGACCTCGGGCACAAGAGACCCATGTAGTCGAACTACAGTCACCCGAACACACCCGCCCAAATCCATGAGTTTAGCCTCAAGACGGTCCTACCGATGGGGCCGCCTTCATTCTCCTTGTATTTCTGACCAACCAAAGAGTTTGGATGGTGATTCATAACATGTCAACTAACAAGGTTATCATTTAGCATATGCAATATCACACATTCATATTTTTCAACATAGAACTCATAATTCCTACCAAGCAAAGCTACAATGTGTAAAATTCAAGTGCATGTGTGTTGTGTGGGTTGATGAGGAAGTTAAGCACTTCCTACATCTCATAGAGCCAAATTGCACAAGAATTAGTAAGACATACATGCTAGGGCAACATCATGTGAAGAAAACCAAACAAGACATAAACATGAGATCATCAATTCATATCAAATCATGTGAGAGATGAGAACAACATCATATGAGGAAATCAACATGACATACAATTCCATACAATTTCAACAACCTAACAATTCCTAGAAATTTCCCTAGACTCTCCAAAGGCATCATTCAAACATACAAAATCATTAAACTCATACTACAATTAGTGCTAGGCCACCTAAGAACAATAGTCCGCACCTAGGAGTGTGGATTTCGGGGTTGATCGGCCGGAATCCCTAAAATACCCATTTGCATGTTAGCACTCCATGTAATCTACCCACCACATGAGGGGTTTCAGGAAAAAATGGGTGATGGATCTTACCTAGATGATCAATGGAGCAATTCTTGTGGTTGTGGTGAAAGGATTTCCCTTAGAGAAGGGCTAGGGAGATGCAAGACCGGCTTCCTTGGGCCCCACTTCGATTCTAGGGTCCACTCTCCTTCTTCCTCTCTTCTTCATTTCTTCTTTCTCTCTTTTCTCTCTTCTCTCTTTCTCTTTTCTAGGGCAAAATTCGTATGGGGAGGGGTGCCCAAAAGAAATCCTTATATAGGGCCAGATTTGGTGTAAATGGCCCCAAGGGCTAGGTTCTTACTATACTAGACCTATGGAAGGGTCTTTCTAAGCTCTAGGGCCCACTATGGGCTGTACATATTGATATGCACCATAGGATAGTTAGCCCTAATGATGATCTACGTATGAATATGATCGGCTCGCCATTTGGATGTGTCAATCAACGGCTATGTTTAGAAGTCTGTTTAACGGTCACCGATGGTCGATCGGGATCGTGGCTATACGGATATGAGCAGGGAAATATCCTTACTCCACGTGTGAAATTTGGTCACAAACCGACGGTTCTAAATCCTCCACTTTGCATAAGAGTGGACGAGTCAATTCACTTAAGTTCCCACAATTGTCCAAACTAGCCTTCTAGGGCTCCCTATTGAAGTTGGGGTGGCCCTAACTCCCCCTAGGCCACCAAATTCGGTGGGTAGGTGTCTTATGGCCCGATTAGGGCCCATGTACAATTTGGGGACAAACGGATGAACGTATATAGGGTCTGAGTAAGCGTTTTCGACCCTTAAGTGGCCCTATGGGGGCCATTTTGGTGATTGAACTGGTTCTGGCGGCCCTCTGGCCATGAAGCTTATAGGATAGGGTCTCCATGGCCCGATGAAGGGCCATGCAAAATTTGGGAACGATTGGGTATGGGGTTTGGTCACATGGGTCCGATTTGCGATCAACGGTCATCGTGCCACGATCAGGTCCCAAAGTTTGTGGACGGGCGTAGGAAAATACATTAGACTTTCACCATAAATGTAGAAGAGATCCGACGGCTGGAAAGCCCAGAGTCTCAATTTTATTTTCAAGTGCCAGATCTCAATGCTGGCATTGGCGGGGCGCATTGGGCAAGCGCCAGATGACACTTCTGGGTGTCCACTGGGTTCGCGGCGCGCGATGTGCCACAAGCCCAGTGAGGCCAACGGCTCCCCCAAGTTTTAGAATTTTCTGACCATTCTCGGTCGCTGTAAGGCCCGCACGGTCCGTCTTTAAGTGTAAATAACCATCTGGCTTGGCGGCCCGCACTAGGCCCTATCATGGCCTGTCTGGTCTATTAATTTGGGTTAATTAACTTGTGTATGATCTAACGTTGAGTGTTAATGGTCAGTATGTGATAATATAAGTTAATTAAAAAAAATATTTCAAAGATTTTTGGAAATCCAAAACAGTGAAAATCCAGGATGTTACAATATGAGAAAGTTAGATTTGGGAGAAGACGAAGATCTGATATGAGATAATTAAGAACCTAAAGAAAATAACTGGATGGGGGAGAAAAGAGAAGATGGTGTGGGGATTGATGGAAACCCCGCACCTCCGTTGATGAAGATTAGCCCCACACCAATCTTCCTTCCAAATCGCATGAACATGGGAGAAGAAAGCAAGAGCTTTTATCTTCTTCTTTTTTATCACAAAATCCAATGGAAGAGAGGTCACACGCCCCCCCTCTTTTTATAGATCCAAGAAGTTTCAAAAATTACAAAATTCTCACTGTCTTGTGAATTTTAACGAAAATAACCCTAATCTAAATAAAATTAACTAAAACACTTATAATGTGTCCAAATATAAAATAATCAAAAACTAAATCCTAAAATATGATAAAGTCTAAAACTGATGTGGACGATCAACGATCAATGGCCCAATCATATGATCCATGCGATTCAACGGCCCGATCGTCGCGTCCCTTCGATCCAACCGTCTGGATCACTCTATAAAGAAGCTCATGTGCATCTTCCTAGTGTAGGGTCTTTCAGATACTCACACATGCACATGGGGTCTTCAGCACGATCACGGGTACTCGCCTAGCCACAGGAAAATCGGTGCAGCCCGCCTCCTCCTTTGATATGTATGTAAGGGTGTACGTGACGTGATGTCCTCATCACACTCTCTCCCAAGCGATTTCAACGCCTATTTCACATATGCCAACACTTCCTCACAGGTGATCCAACACCAAATCGCAAGTCCTATCTAATGCAATACGGTGAATGCGTATGTTAGTTGAGTAGTTATTAGGTTTCATTCATCCAGCATATTGAGGAAGCTAGGGTACTCTCATTTTATTGTGGTCTCAACTGAATGTAACGCCCCAAGTTTTTGAAACCCAAGTATATGACTCGTTTTCCAAAAACCCGAGTGTTAACCTTTAAAAATAGTAAAATTCAACGTATATATATTTTTCTTCATTTTCTTTTCTCAGAGTTAGCAGTTTAGCGGACGAGAAACAAATCAAGTATAAAGGAAATTTGCATACACATTCAAAATATACGAGCGGCTGCTCAAAATAACTTATACAAACCAATGTCGCAATGCTATCAAATACAATAAATACACAATTTAACACATGAGAAACAATAAAATGCATATAAACTTAAGCCGCAAGATCGCACAACTGCTCTTGACACATACATCCATGCATCCCTGATAATCGTACTATGTACTTCGTTAATCTGGACATGAATATTATTTAAACCACCTGCGCTACCTGTACGATCATATATTCGATGAATGAGTGACCAGCTCTGTGTGAATTCCCCTCAAGATTACGCACCACCACATTAGGCAAGTATAGCTTAAATAAAAATCATATAAAACAATCCAATGCAATCTTATTAAATGCATAGATGCGTGAATGCACATCAACTGGAGATGCTCATCCAGCTGACTTTTGGGTGAAACCCATGCATGTGGCCGGTCACCAGCGAAAGTACATCTCGCACGTGTGTAGTGTCAAACTCACCAAAAGTGGGCCGATAGTCGGCTGTCTGGGAGTTAGCGAAACGATACCACAATTAAGGCCTAAGGGCACATGTTAAAGCATCCGGAATTAGCCACTTGTCATATCCCATATGCTATGAATGCACGATTAGCTTAACCGTTATTATTCCGATTACAACCAGTCAATTTAAGAAAGCTCAAAGGTTACTACGGGGGGCTCATCGCATAGCGTAGGCCGACAGTTCGGGCATAGGTCCCATACCACCATCCCGACTCATGAGTCTCCAACATTGGAATGTTTAATGGAACATCATCAACTAGTGGTCAATCATAGTTTAACATATGGAACTTACCATCGCATGGTTGTACAAAAACAATACATCGAATCCACATATGCCAAATACCAAAACTAAGCCACATAGACCAAATATCAAAACTAAGACACATAGGGAAAATACCAAATCGATGCGATAAAAAAGATCGTCCTCAAAAGCCACGTAAGCACAATGATCCATGGAGGGTAAACCCACATCAATATTCACATAATTCAAGTAACCACTAGGTTGAAGGTCTATTATAATTACAATAAATCGAGTTACATCCCAAGTCTGGATGTACATATATAAGTGGGGTTCTCCACTGATAAATGTACCAATTCAAGTTCCACAAGCAATTCATGGGCATGGGAAAATATGCAAGATAAATATTGAGCATGTAATCTAGCATTCAATTCAAACAACTAGCACGTGTAATTATAAGATAAATATATCAATTATCAATCAAAATTAAAGCAGAAACTATCACTTAAGCTAATGAAAAAATGGAAAGCTCAAAGGGAAAAAATCATCACCTTATGAGTCGAATCGCCTACTAGTATCGCTAGAAAAAATCATCACCTTATGAATCGAATCGCCTACTAGTATCGCTAGAAGGTGTGTGTGCCCTTATAGTTGAATCCTATCACAAATTATGAAATTGTATGGTTAGATTGAAGTTCTACCCACTATCCATGGTTAAGGTCGTAACCTAGGGTTGTGATTACTTAAGTTTAAGGCTTCATCCTAGAGTTTAATTATAGGCTTAGATTTTAGTATTTGAATTTTGATTTTTTTTTATAGGATAAAATAATATTCATAATAGAAGTATCAATCAATGAATATTAATAATGATGATTCACCAGTTGATATCTAAATATGCCAACATTATCCCAAATAATATGATTCTATTAATCTTTCAAACTATGACTTAGAATCAACTCACTTGATTTTCTTGGCTCAATCCGATTTATTCAAATTCGAAGACTTGAACCTACAATAACAACTTTTGAAACTGTACAAGCACAATCACAAAATAGTTTACAACCAGGTAAGAACTAATTTAACTCGGTAAAAATATTGGTTCAATAGACTATAACTTGGTCATGTGTCAAGTTTCATACCTAAACAAGATGATGTCCCATCGATTCAGCAAAATCTGATGGCTAGACAAGATCGACAACACCTGGATCAACCCAAAACACTAGACTCAACCCGCAACTCGAATAAGCTCGACAGGTCGTTGAGTCAACTCACTAAGCCCAACAGCTGCCTTCAAGTCCCTACTTCTCTCTCTCTCTCTACTGATTTTCTTCTCCTCCTCTCATTCTCTCTCACTTCCTCCCCATTACTACCAGCAGATGCTCTGGCTCGACTTGATTTCACCCTGACTTGAGCCGACCTGGTGTGGCTTGAACGAGGAAGAGGAAGGTTGCCATTAATGGCAGATCTTGCCACATTATGTTCTTCTTCCTTTTGATTCAACTGGATGCCTCGGATTGGTCCACAGGAGCTCGTGGAGGTGATCGTTCGGAGCTTCTGGGAGGTTTAGGTGGTGGGTTCGAGTTTGGGAAGAAACATCCGGTTTTTCTCGAGCGGCCGCAATAACCAGAGAAAGACTCATTGCTATTCGATCCTGCTGCCTTATATCATGCCTTAAATTCCCTTAGAGTCGTCGGATAAGGGTTGGATGGCTTGGATTGAATCCTACTGTTTGGTTTTCTCAAAACCGTGGGAAGGATCCGCGTCAGTTTTCTTGCAAGGAAACCCTAAAGAGGAGCGAATGTAGGGCTTGGATGCTTCCAAATGGAGGGCTGAGATGAAAAGAAGACAGCGCACGCGGATCTCCATCGTGGCAGCAACAAGATGAGTTTCCGTTTTTGGAAAAATCCATCACACGCAGTCCACATGCATTTGAATTTATGCCCACACACGTGCACACCTTCATGTGAAATAGTCGGGGTTTTGGTCAGGCCCACCTCTTGGATCAGATGAATGGTTTGGATCTTCAGTTGGGATGAGCTGGTGGGCCACATCTCAATCAAATAGAAACAATCTGTTTCAGACTGTTGCAAGCGGAAACAAAAAAAAAGAGTTTTCCTCCTTCGAGAAATCGCTGGTCAAATGCGTGGGGCTCACAGTGATGTTCTGATGAAGTCTACTCCATCCATTCTCTTTATTACATTTCATTATGACCCTATACTAAGAATGGGTCAAATCCCCAACATAGGTGGGCCATACATCTCCCTTTATGCACCATAAAAGGAAATTTCCAACCATCCAACGGTCGGATCCCTTTCAAATATGATCATCAACATGCCTAATAGTTTGTAACCCGATCTAGGGTAAATTCAGTAGCCATTTCTACAATTAATCGTCCCTACCTCTCCACTGAACGAGCGATCATGGGTTTGAATGGACGAATTATTTTAGGACGGTTCATTGATGGTCCAGGAGTCCCTTAGATGGATCTACTTACTGGTTTTGATGATCAGATCCATCATTGTACGATGTGAGGCCTAAATCCAATGATTCATCTCGAATTTCATAGCTGATATACAATTCCAACAGTTAGATCATTCTACATTTGGAACATTAGAGGTTAAAAGGGTTCTAGGGATCCTAAAGAGTATTCAGGCATTTTAATATGAATTTAGGTGCACCTGAAGAGTTAATATTACAATCTATTAGTCAGAATCACACGATCTAGTGTTAAATCGTTGAACAAGATGTCATAGACTTGATAAACAGGGGATCTGGCGATTCAGATTTCCAAATCTAAGATGAATGATTGGATTGATCTATCCAAGAGATGGAAACCTTGGAAATAGATTTCTACATCAATGTGGAGTTCCATCTTGAATAACAACGGATGGATAGCTTGATACATGGGTGGTGATTGCTTCCAACGGTTGGATTTAGACTAGAATGAACATAAATGTTTGAATAAGTTAGGTTTGTATTTATACTAAGTTAGGGTACACGGTAACACTCGAGTACTAAAAAGTACGGGGTGTTACACTGAATCACTAGACTTGGGGCGGCTGAAGCGGCTCCTAACCTGTGTCCATTAATCCGTATTTGGGTTTACCACCTAGACGACAATTCCTTAATCAATGTGAGGCTAACACTGGCTGTAACGCCCTGAAAATCGGGGGTCGAGTAAAGCTCAGCTCCAAGTTCCAACGCATCACTTATGCAACATGTACAGATAATGATAATTATGATGAGAGCATTGAAACATGAATGGGATTATACCAAAACAACATATCATACTCCAGAGACAGTTAAATTGCAAGCGGAAGACTGTGATAGATATATAAAATATATAAACTGTGGTGAGTCTCCAGAGTGTGATAACATTACCAGGTTAAATAATTACATGTGCAAGTCCAAAATATACAAATAAAAAATAAAAATGTAATGGCATCTAGTCAGCAATCCTGTAACCCCGTCGATCAAGACACGGCTCGCATGAAGCCGCCAGAATACAGCATATACAAGAAGGCATCGTCGTCGTCACAAAAGTCTGGCTCCGCCTCATAAGCATCGTCATCACCTGCAGCTACAACAGGGTCTGGTTGGTGTGTACAACACCGTCCCGTAACGTGGGAATGAGTAATCAACTCAGTGGAACAATAAAGCATAGGTTAACATGTTATCAATTCAGTCAAGCAGTAATGATAAAGCAGTACAGTCAAACAATCCTAAATACTCTTATTAATGCAATTATGAAATGCAGTTATGATGCATGCCCTCTCCAACATACTCCCTAATGCGACACCATCTTACGTCTGCGGCATGCGTTCATCCCTCAGTGCTCCACATCTTCCAGGCACATGCAGTGCGATGATGAGCATGATTACCGAGTTGTTATTAGTCATTTTCAAACAGCAGGATTGGGAAACTAAGGTACATTCCTTATATCATTCCCAAACAATGATCCATTCTAGGGTCGTCAATCCTAGATAATCTCATACGATAGTGTGGTTCTAGGTCACTGTAAGGGCTGTCGGGCTTTTACACGGAATCGTTGCACCACTCCCCCATCACCTTATCAGCACAGGCCTAGTTTATACTCTGTTTACTACGGGAAGTCTCGTCGCCTCTCCGCAGATTCAAAGTATGCTCGAGGTCACTACACCGGGTATGGTCAGGGCTGTCAGGGCTGTTACACGGAATCATTACACCACTCCCCCATCATCCATCAAAGCAGTGTAGGCCGACAGCTCGAATACAGTGTCTCATACACCGTATTCGGCTCACGAGTCTGGTTACTCAATGGTCACTACGGGGAGGCTCGTGGCCCCAGAGTAGGCCGACAGCTCGACCACGGTGTCCCCCATCATGCCCGGCTCATGAGTCTTAGCGGATCGAGGTACCAAGGTTAACGGGGTTGCACTGGTAAGTTCGGTACCTTAGGTTCAAGCAGTAACGTCCAAACATGGTGAATATACATTAGACAGATCGGGTTACTTGACGAGCTCGGCTAGCTCGAGCGCACGACAAGTTGAACGACATGAAGTGCATAAGCACTTCGCGTGACCAACCACTATCGCCAACCGAAGTATGACTCGGGTTCGTCGAACACATCTCACGTGGCGAATGAATCTCAGCCACGAATTCAATCCCGTTACCGATTGCCTGGACTATACAATAGCCCCAATTACATTCAATTACAGATAGTTAAAGCAGTAATGAATCAAGATTTCAAGTCATACAATCAAAAGTCCGATATTGTCCGCTTAGGGTTGTCAGGGCTGTTGCACGGAATCGTTACACCACTCCCCCATCACCCTTCACGGCTTTTACGGAATACAACTTAAACATGTGAAGTAGTCAGAGCAGAATTAAATAAACAAGTAATTCAAGCATATTAACAAGCATATTATAAAACACAATGCAAATAGGAAATCCAAACACATACGTTTCATAAACCAGTAAGTGATTAAACTAAACAACTTACATGAAGGAAATCATACACATCACTAAGGTAGTTGAGAATCCTATCTCAACACTTACTCAAGGCATTACTAGATTAAGTACATACCTATACAAGCATTTTCACAAACACTTAGACTGCACATTCCAACCTACCTATAATATGCTAGTTAAAACACAAGTCGTAGTAAATCCTTTCACAAAGGATTGCCACATGAACCACGATCATGCATTCATGACCAATAGTCATGGCAAGCATAATTCATAGTTTCATATTCATTCGAGCATTTCTACAAACACTTAGGCTACAACTAGCACATACATGACGTATGTTAATATAACAGGTGTTAGGCTAATCCGTTCACCCAGAAGTTGATACACATATATCTAGCATACCTAGACAACAATTAATCATGGCAAACACAAATCCGTATTTCATACGTATACGGTATTTTCTACAAATATGAGGAATAAAGAATATTCAACATAGTTAACGTATAGCCGAAAAATGAAACGGACAGCACTTTGTACATGTGCAATAGCATCCAGATCATGAATCTATCATTATCTGACATTGAAAGCGTTGAAAACCATAACCTATACGTCTAAAGTCCGCACCTTATGCCGTAGAATCGTAACGAATACGCTAGAATCTCTAAGCCTTCGTCAACGTCAATATGACGACCTAAATCACGAGTTACGTTAGCTATTTCACTACTTGAATCAATCCAAACCCTAAAACAGGTTAGGGTTAGGGTTTTCTTACCTAGAAATGAAGCCAGAATCGTCGGGAAAGCGATTAGGACGGGATGGTTAAGCTTGTATAGCGGCAGGGTAGAATGGCAGGGAGATGCTCCCACCTCTCTCACACATTCTCTCTCTTTTCTCTCTTCTCTCTCCTAGGTTTTCTCAAATTCGTATGGAATGAGAGAGTGAGGGTTTAAGCCTCTTATATAGGCCCAAAATTGCCGGAAATAGGCCCAGGGCCAAGGTAGTTATGTCCAAAGGGAGGCTGTTCCGTCTCAACGGAGTTCTTTCGGAGCCCCCCCTTGAGCCAAAGGTCGGACTTAAGCTCCCTGACCTTGGATCTAGGTCGAGTTAAGTTTTCATTCCAGTCGAGTTCCCAGATCACACGTGGTGGACCAGTTTCAGTTCAACGGTCACCAGAACTCGATCAGGGCCACAAGTACACTGACCTGTGTATGAAATTTTCCCTGATCCGAGAGTGTATTTGGGTCAATTCTGACAGTCTGAAACCTTATTTTTGGCCCGCAAACTACAAGTCTCAGATTACTTAAATTTGGATTTTATTTCTAATTAATTTCATGTTTCTCACACTCTTCACTCCGGGCTCAAGCGAATAGCCCCAGGACACTATCTGGATTTGATTTCGAGATGGTTGTCAAGCCTAGCAAGGCGGTCCTAACCGTTTAACTTCGCGTTAATTAGACTTTCGATGTGCGGTCCAGATCTGATACGGAGTTTCGTGATGCTCTCGAGAGTAGCCGGGTAATGAGATTGATCCTAGATTTTAGTATACTCTAGCGTCAATGATTCTACAAGTTTTGGGTCTTTCAGATCGTATTTAAAGTGAATCAAATGAATTTCACAGCTGATCTAGTTTAGCACTTAGTTAAACTCGTCTTATTTCTAAGGGCCCGTTTGGCCGGTTGGATTGGAAGGAATTAGATGGTAGTGGAAGGGATTGGATGATAAATCCCGGGAATGGCCGGGCGTGCCAAACAGTGTAGGTGAACTGATCCAAATCCGATGGATCTTCAGACAATCCACTGACAACACCATCATTACCTTTAAATCCCATCCAATCCATCCTAATCCGTTCAAATTAGCCTGCGACGTGTTTGGTTCGTGGGATTGGAAGGGATCGGAAGCTTTAATTGCCGGATTGGCCGGGCGTGCCAAACGGACTGGATGTATGAATCCAGGGATATATCAATCCCATGGATCTCAAGACAATCCGCTGACAACACCATCATTACCTAGAAATCCACGCCATCCACCATAATACCATTCACTCCCTTCCAATCCACCCGGCCAAACGGGTCCTAAAGGATTTAGTCTTATATGATTTCTGTTTGAGGTGGTACTCGGGTCTTTGTACGGATTTTGAAAGTGTTGTTCTTCATTACCTAAACGGCAAGATTCATGCCTAATATGAAGGTACTTAGAAACATCTAAAGAACAAGATGGCGAAAGGTGAAATAGGAGATTTTGAAGGAAATGGGTTGAAAGGGGATTTGAGACTTTGGGATTGAATTTTTGAGAAGTTAATCAGGTGTTAGGATCGACCTATCGCCTAAGGACGTCTAACACCAGGTTAGGAAAAATCCGGGATGTTACACTGGCCCGACTGACTACTAAGAACCCAGATGATACAACCCGGACGCACAGGATTAGGACTTAGGCAGCCCATCGATGGGTGGAGGGTGCCCACAAATGATATAAGAGTCGTGACCTAAACATAAATGTGGAGCGGTCGTGGCATCATTACAGTTTGATGTACTAGGCTCATAGCCTTCTTGGTTGCTCATTAGTCATTACAGAGAGGCTCGTCACCACAACATAGGCCAACAGCTCGGAAATAGTGTCACATACCACCGTGCCCAGCCCATGAGTCTGATGGATCGTACCGCTAATGGTTATAAGTAGACTCATTCAATGGGAATGGGGTATCCTAGATTCTGTTTAATGTTGTCATACATCACAAACATAAAGAAACTAATTGACTTTTAGGCTGGTTTGATCAACCTGGGGCACTCCAGCTTAACCAGTATTGGGTGCAAGCATCCCGTGTAGTCCAGCTACAGTCGGTCGTACGTGTTCGACCCGAGTTGACCGAACAAGTCTAGGGTGGCCGACCTAACTTGGGCCTTCCCTTAGTTTGGACGGTTAGCCGACTGACCCAACATCGTAGGCAATCTTAATATCACTACAGACCCAACAACCCATTATGCGATAATTGCAAGGTTTCATAAGAATCATAGATTCAACAATGCAAACACTTGAGCATTTCAGCAAACATGTGAGCCTTAATAGAGTAATACATTCACTAGAGCATTTAATCAAACACGTGAGCATCGACAAATCAACACATTCAACCTAGCGTTCAATCAAATATGTGAGCATCATTATAATAACATATTTAATCACTTAGGCATTTTATCAAACATGTGAGCATGCCTAGACATGCAATGACACATATTATAATCAAACATGAAATATGAACATACCAGCTATTTACAAATCATTCACCATAATAAAATTGAGACCCTCAATGGTCGATAAATGGAAGGTTAGGTATAATGGTATGCACCTTAAGAGAGGATTTTCAATCTTTGAGCTCTTAGGGTTGGGATTTTGGAGAAAATCACCCATTCCTAATGTAAGGCAGGGAAGTATTGTTAATCGCAAGCAAAGTAGGTATAAGTCATGAAATCGAATGGTTGAATGCAAGTCTTATGTCTGGTTATAAGTGGTTGTGGATTTAGCGAAGAATTCAATAAGTTAAAGGATTTAATCGATAAGATATTAACCCCCAAACATTAAGATCCTTCCCTCCCTCTCACTCTCTTCCTCTTTCTTTCTCTCATAAGGCATGAAAATCGTGTGGGAGCAAAAGAGGCCCCCAAACGCCCTATTTATAGTACCAAATTTGGTGCAAATGGCCCTAAGGCCGGGTTTTTACTATATTAGCCCTAGAAGAGTGTCTCTACCCTTTAGGGGCCACTATGGAGCTAGCGTAGGGGTCGACATCCACCATAGGATAGTTGGCCCTAGTGATGATCTACGCACAGACATGATCGGCCTGCCATTTGTACACGTCAATTAACGAGTATGATCAGAAGTCAGTTTGACAGTTATCGACTATCCATCGGGTCCGCGATTATACAAATTAGTGTAGGACATTACTCTAGGTTGTTGCCCTAAATTTGGTCACAATCTAACGGCCCGAAAGCCACAACTTCGGCAAAGACCGGACACATGCAACTAACTTAAGTTATGGATTGATTTCAGGAATATTCACACATCCCATACACTTACCTTGCGAGTCCAAGTTGAGCGATTCAAGACACTATCTTGGCTCAACATCAGCGATGGACGTTAAGCCCGGTAAGACAATTGTTATTTTATAGTTTCAAGTCTAGCGAACCCTTAACGTGCGATCTGGATCTAATCCGATGAATTTGGGTATTTTCGAGATGAATTGGGCAGTGAGATTTCTTGTGAGCAATGATTATAGTTTAGATTAGTTAAGTTTATAGTGTAGCCTATTCGCAACTAGCGAAAATAATGATTCGGTCCTAATCACCCTAATCAAGAACCCAAATTCGACTACAATATAAACTACCTGAATTAATAAAATATACTAAAAATAAAAAATCCAAATTTAACCATACAAAATTATTTCTAGAATAATTAGAAGCAATTCCTAATAATATACCAAACACAAAAACTCTAAGATGAGAAAGATATGCGGATCCCATTGACAATGTGTAATTGTAAAATTTTCAGTTTTAATAGATATATTTCGTATAATATTTTTAGCACTTTTAGTTACTAAATTATTTTAATATTTTTCTAGTAGTTCATCATCGACTCTACTTTAGCCCCACCAAATTTCATTATATTTCGAGTTCTAGAAAAAATTCTTAAAATACCAACTGTCTGAAACTAAGTTTTTGGTACAGTTTCCAAAACGCAATAAAATTAACTTCTTTTGAATCTTGTTTTTATTTATTATTTATTTTTATATAAAACCAGGCTCATCAAGATTGAATCTAGCCAAATCACCTCAATTGGAGTTGTAAATTAAAAGATGTGAATTTTTTAAGTCAGTGCACAAAAACTGGTAAAATATGAAAATGTAGAAAATTTCTGAAGAGAGGGTGGCGGTGGCATCGCCGCCTGCTGTCCGTTTTTTGCGGTGGCACTGTCGGGGACTGTCTAAAAAGCCTTTTTTTTTTTTTTTTGGTGGCACGTCCGAATTAGGGGTGGCACCGCCAGGGTTGGTCCACACTCTTTAAAGTTTGAACTCTTATTCTTTTAGGTGCTTTTGGTGGATCCCATATCACTCATTTTGATATCAAACACGTGCGAATACATGCACAAACATACGCTCAAATCAATAAATCAAATGTAATGTCCAAGGACGTCTAACTCCAAGTTAGCAAAAATCCTAGACATTATAATATATTGCTTATATTGATGGTTATTATGTTAGAGAAAAGCTCCATTGCTCCCAGAGCACTATTTATGGCACTTCCTCTTACATTGATTCACTTGGACAGTCCAACCAATTGATCCAACTGTACATTAAATGAAATGGCTCAACTGGATGGTGCTTCCCTGCCTGGGAGCTGATTAGGTGCAGCCCTTACCGTGGGGCCCACATTGATGTATGTTTTCTACATCCAAGTTGTCCATCCATTTTGCCATATTATTTTAGAGCATGAGCCAAAAAATGAAGCAGATGCAAATCTTAGGTAGACCATACTATATCAAAAAGTGGTGATTGAACGCCACATGTTAAAAACTTCCTACAGCCCACCATAATGTTTTGGTAAGGTTTATTTCTCATCGAACCGTTGATAAGGTCACACAAACCAATATCAGCTTTATCCAAATCTTCTATGTCCCATGGGAAGTTTTTAATACTCAATTACCTTTGTTTCCTACAACATTTTTCACCTGAGATTTGGATTTTTTAATTTTATTTTTTGGGCCTATGCCCTAAAATGTTCTAGCAAAACAGATGGACAGTGTGAATATTGAATACATACATCGAGGTGAGCTGCACCTAATCCGCTCACCTTCCCAGCTACGATTGTACCTTAGGTAACCCAGCTGCAGAAAAAAGGCCCCATCTCGTGCACCGTCTACTAGGGCTAGATGCTAAGGGCCCATTTGGTAGATGCCCGAAAATGAGTTTATCTCATTATTACTTAATTATAATCATGTATTACAGATTTCCGTTATTGGTTATAAAATTATTTTAATCCTTACCAAAAAGAAATATGATTTATCATTAACTAAAATGAGATGAATTCATTTTTACCCGTCCAACAAATTGTCATTGTAGAAGATTGCAGGAATTGCATTGGCAAAGTATCCAATGCTAAATATTTTTGGACCACTCAGCTCTTGTAAATGCAGAGAATATATATGATCCAGACTGTTCATATATATGTAGTGTCCCACGATAGATAGGCCAGGTGCTAAAAATCACACCAGTCAGATAATCCTAGCAATGAATTAGTTTGTTTTCCCCATTCACCATTGAGCATTTTCCTTTCCTAACCATCCATTTGTAATCTGCAAGACCCTTCAAATGAAAGGCTTGGATTACGTCTCGTCCATGATAGGGCCCACCCAAGTGAAAGGTGTGGATCTCCTGCAAGTTTAAACCGTACACGTTGAATTCTTGATGACTGTAACCAAGGACGCTGTTTGGCTGTGACCCTAACGGGTGTCAAAGCTCTGTGGGCCCCAACATTATGTATGTGTTATATCCACGCCGTTCATCCATTTTACTATTCATTGTAGGGTATGTTCCAAAAAATTGAGGAACATCCAAATTTCAAGTGGACCACACCACATGAAAAAGTGAGGATTGAAAGCTTACGTTGAAAACTTATTAGGGGCCACGGAAGTTTTGGATCAAGCTGATATTTGTGTTTTTCCTTTATCCAGGTCTGTGTGACCTTATAAACATGATGGATGATAAATAGTGGACATCATTATTACCATTGGTTTTTTTTTTTTTGTGGTGCGGTCCACTTGGGCTTTGGATATGCTTCAATTTTGGGCTCATGCCTTAAAATGAGCTGAAAAATTGGATAGATGGCGTGGATAAAACATATACATCATAGTGGGGCCCAAGTTTAAGAAATTTCTAACTGTTAACCTACCTTTTACCTACCGTCTTTTCCAAACGCTCTCAAGCTTTACTTTCCCAAATTAGACCATTATGTAAGGACACACGGACGAAATACCCTTGCATTTGGCAAGTTGCACCGTCCACTCGTTAGACATATAGCTACGGATTATAACCGTAGTAGCATAGTTCTACGGGATTTCTGTGCAAGGTCTCGCGATATCTAATAGCTACGGTTTAATCCGTAGCCATAGGTCTACAGAATGAAAGGTACAACCTTGCTGCATGCAAGGGATTTTCATATGAAAATAGTATGTCGGTACAGAATGGTTTAGTTTGGGAGCGTTTGTAAAAGATAGTGGGTAAAAGGTGGAGTATACAGTCGAAAATTTCTCATGTTTTAAAGAGCACTTTTTTTTTTTATTTCCTGATAATGTCCCATTTTAGTAGGACGTCCTCTCCATGGTAGGCCCCCATCACCCATCTAGCAAAACAGGTTGATTGAATCGTTAGGTCGGCTACACCTGTATGTTCAATCAGACGGCTGTCCATCGATTCCAACGGTGTGGCCCATCTGATGAGTGGAAAAACGGGAATGTCACGACAGGTTATCGTGCAGGCAGTTGCAGGTGACCAGTTCTCAACGCAACACTCTAACCACCTAAATCCCTATTCATAGACCACTCCCATTGAATGTGCTACATTGTCACCCGAGGAGCACGTTAGATTCTCCCAACAAACCGTTACTATTGTGCGCGACACCCTGTAAAAGCTGCCAGACACAGCACTAAGCACAAGTTTGTTAAAATCCTCCTGTAGTCCACTTCTTCGGATGCGAATTTCCTGTGCTCCGGCCTACAACAAGTTTATGTAGGCCAAAGCTATGTGGGGCTCAGATAGATCTCAAGATCGAATCCACCCCATCCGTCAGTTTTTTCAAGCTCATATTAGGACATGAATCAAAGAAAAATGCTGATCGAAACTTAGGTGGGGGCCATAGGAAACAGTGAGGATTAAACGCTTACCATTGAAACTTTTTCGGAGCCACAGAAGTTTTAGATCAGGATAATATTTTTGTCTTATATTTTTTTTCTCAGTTCAACCATCGAGACTGACCTTATGAACGGTTCAGATGGCATATAAACGTCACTGTCGGCTTGGGATGGTTTAAACAGTGGGATTTTACGTTCCCACTTTTTTCTATTGTGTGGCCCATTTGAATTTCGAATCTGTCTCATTTTTGGGATCATGTACTAACATGCGTTGTAAAAACTAATGGACAGATCGGATTTCTCAGTGGCATCGCGTTGGCCCGGAAGAGCTTCCACTATTGGGTCTCCTTGCAGGGAATGTCTTATATAACGTGCGCCTTGTGCGCTTATTAGAACGAGGAGTTATTTGATACTCAGCGGAGTATGATGGATGATAGTCGAGCACTTGCACTCGTACAATGACATGTATTAAATCAGCTAAACCGTCCAAATAGGGGAACCCATTTTACGTATTAGATAGTTTATAAACCAAAAATAATATTAATTAAATTGATTTAATTATTCAATGTATGAAAATTTGTTCGTTGAATTCGAACCGTTGATGGCTTTCATGTTGGCTGTCCATTAGATATAAACTAATCCAACAGTTAAAGCATCAGTTCAGTATCATCGTTGTTATATGAAACGTCTAAAGTGTCCGGTTTCATTTGGGTTTTACCAAACATGGGACGAATCCTATGTTATTCGGCTCGTGGACATTGGTAGCATTTGGACCATTGATATGATGGGATATAGGTGGGCATCTAGTAGAGTTGGACCGGATTGGGTCCAACTCGACTCGACTCGATCAGATTTTTCAAGAACATGACCCGAACTCGATCCGATCCAAGACTGAGCCTAGCAGGGCTGACTCGATCTGATCCAAATCCTTACTGGCCTTACTCGAACCGAGTCCGACTCGGTCTGGGAAACCGAATCGAGTTGGATCAAGTTGAGTTTGTCCAGTCGATTCCGACTGGGCTGAATCAAGATAGAGAGAGAAAGAAAGATATGTGGGAAACTGGGAGAGAAAGAAGGAGAGAAATGAGGAGAGAAATAAGGAGAGGAGGGAAATCGGGAGATAAATGACGAGGGATGGGTCGGTGTGGAGCCTCCTTCGGGTAGAGAAAGATGGGTTAGGGTTCATTCAGTTTGGGATGGGTAGTAAAAAGTAAGAAAAATATATGTAAAAAACTTATATATAAGACTCTACCAGATTGGTTTGGATCGGATCAGTCCGAATTGACCACGATCCAAATTTGATCCGATGTACGATCAGATCTGAGTGGTCCTACTCGATTCGCACCGATCCAGGCCTTCGGCTCAGTTTGAATCGAGTCAGATCCACTGAATCGGGTTGGATTCTAGCCAGCTCTAGATATCATCGATAGACTGTACTCCAGAGTACTCTCCAATGGGAAATGATGTTCCTTCCTTCAATGACTAGCAGCTCAACGCTCCAAGGCAAGGGAGCAGATTAGGAGTCGCCCTTACCATGGGGCCCACCTTGATATATGTATTCTATATCTACACTATCATCCGTTTCTTTGGTTCATTTTAGAGCACGAGCCTAAAAATGAAACACATCCAAATCTCGGGTAGACCAGAACTTATTGTGGGGTATAAATGTATTGGATTAAGCTGATTTTTGTTTTTTATCCCTTCATCCAGGTTCATTAGGCCTTATCAACGAGTTAGATTGCAAATAAAAATTACAGGAACATTAGGGTGGGCTTTAGGAAGTTTTTAATGGTGGAGCGTTCAATCAACACTGTTTCCTACCATGTGATCTACTTGAGATTTGGAGGTGCAGTTTTGGACTCATGGCATAATATGATACAGCAAAACAGATGAGTGGATGTAGAATGCATACATCAAAGTGGTCCCCACGGTGAGGGCCGCACTGGGTGAGGTTGGGCCGCACCTAATCTGCCTAGGAAGTGCTTTTGTGCGGTTGGAATAACGTAAATGCTGTTTATTTTTTCTTTAGAAAGAAAAAACGGTATATCTAGAAGTGTGGGGCAATATAGTATGTGTATGACATTCTACTCGTTTCAATAGCTGCGCCTTTCCATCAATATCATAAGACCCAAAATTCCGTGGAAGTCAATTACAAAGTTAGCTAAACTGTAAATTTATTTTATACACCACTAAAAAATATTCATAATTCACTTATAGCCCACTTGATAATTTGATCAGCTGGATTTTTGGTTTTGTAATCAAAATGGTGGGGTGCATATGATAGATGAATTGGATGTTATACACGAACATGTGGGCCCACAATTCTCAACTACTTCATTAAATTTTAAAGAAAAAAAAAATAAGAGGGCATTTTGGTAATTTCTCTACTCAATCAAGGGAGCAAATTAGGTGAGACTAGAATTGGGCATTGAGTCGGGTCAAACTGAGTTAGGCCTGTCCCGACTTGATTTGGTTTTGAAATATGTTTGACCTGAACTCGATACCAAGTCCAGCATGCTGAGCCGATTCGAGTCTAGTATGCCCTGTATTGATTCGGACCGAGTTCGAACCGGTTAAAAATATCGAGTCAAGTCGAGTCGGCACTGAGTTGGATCGAGAGATGAGAGAATTAGGGGAGAGAGAGAGAGAGAGAGAGAGAGAGAGAGAGAGAGAGGGGGGGGGGGGGGGGGGGGTGATGGTGGTGGGTGGCTGTTGAACTTGGAAGAGGAGGAGGATGAGGGAGGGACAGAGGAAGAGGAGAAGGTGAGGGAGGGAGAGAGACTTTGGGTTCGGATCAAGGTCGGGTGTGGCGACAGGGTTAGAGATCGAGTTTTGGATCGAGTCAAGTCTGACCAGTTTCGGCGGAGGTCTCACCTACTCGGTTTAGACCGACTCATCCATTTGATTCGGGTCAAGTTAGATCTAAATGAGTCAGATGAGTCAAGTTAAGCGAGTTGAGTCATCCCGTGCCTAGCTCTAGGTGAGACCTCGGCCTCCCCAAAGGGCCAAGATGATGTGGGCCTTACCGTGAGGCCTATGCTGATATGGGTATTTTGTATTTATTCCATTCATTTGTCTTTCTCCAACATTTTAAGGTGTCATCCAAAAATAAAGCAAATCCAATTATCAAGTGGATTATATGGTAGGAAATAGTGGTGATTAACTATTAATGGACCACAAAAGTTTTGGGATCAATCTAATATTTGTTTTTATACTTTCATACAAGCTCACGTGACCTTATAAACAAGTTGAATGACAAATAAACATTGATAAAGCATTAAGGTGTGCCCTTGTTTCCTAGAGTATAGTCCCTTGTTGATTAGATCTTTTTTATTTTTGGGATAATGCCTTAAAATGATTTGGAAAAGGCCATGTTTTTAGTGAATCTGGGTGGGTACCCAAACAGTGGGGCCCATCATGATGTATGTGACTACAACCATATTGTTCATCTACATTGAAAGCTCATCTCAAGGCATGACTGAATAAATAAAGTTGATCCAAATTCTAGATAGACCAAGTACAAGAAACAAGCGTGATTGATCGTTAAAAACTTCTCAGAGGCTAAAAGGCCTTAGCATCAACATGATATTTATATGGTTTTTTCACATAGGTGTTTGTGATATAATCAATAGGGTGGATGACAAATAAACATTCCGGTGGAATCCATGACGTTTTTAATGGTAAAGATTCAATCAGGACTGTTTCTGAGTAAGGTCCACCTAAGATGTGAGTCATCTTATTTTTGGGGTCATGCCCTAAAATGAGCTGTCAAAATAATTGGACGGTGTGGATTAAGGCACGGTTTCTGCACTGGAATGCTAAGTGGGGCCCACCGTGATGTTGATGATAAATCAACACCATCCATCCGCTTTGAGAGCTCATTTTAGGTCATGCAACTAAAAATCAGATGTAACCAAAACTCAAGTGGTCTGCACGAGAGGAAACAGTGGGGTTCAGAGACCACTGTTTTAAATATTCACGTGACCACAAAGTTTCATATTAGGCTAAGTTTTTACTGTTTTCATTTCATCCCAGTGGGAATGACATTATACACGGTTTGGATGGCATATAAACACCATATTAGATCCCTGGAAGATTTCAACTATAGGAAACTCTCTCCGGTTTTCCCTCTTCTATGGTGATATTTGGTACCATGTATTAAGATAATCAGGAAAGGCGGATGGACAGTATTGAGAAAGATTTCTCACAAATATCACGGTGGGCCCCACATAGCATCTAAGAAAGGCTTTCGCAGGAAATCCGCTTCCCTCGATTCGTGCAATGAAGTTACACGGGCCTACCGTTATTTCGGCGAGAAATCCACCCGTCCATCAGTTTCTCTGGTACCTTTTAGGACACGAACCAAAAAATGAAGCAATTCAAGCTCGAGTGGACCACAGTAAGAAAACAGCAGAGATGTACCCTACTGGACGGGGTGAATTTCTCATTGACATCTCGCTGGGCTACTTAGCTTCCGATGGCAGGAAAATAATTTTCAATGGCTCATATTCCACTTTAGAAATTAGATGTGAGTATCATCTTAAAAACGTGATTATAAGCTAATATTTTATTTATGGTAACAAATAGAATATGGACGGTCTAAATCGTCGGACTTCTCTGTCAGCCGGTAGATGGCCACCAAAGCCGCTTAGTAAACTCTGTGGGTCCCACTGTAATGTATGTGTCTTATCCATGCCGTCCATCCGTTTTCCCATATCATTTTAGGGCATGAGCCTAAAAATAAAGCACATCCCAAGCTAAAGTGACCGCACCACAGGAAATAGTGGGAATAATGACATCCGCCGTTGAAACCTTCCTAGGCCCACCGTGATGTTCATTTGTCATCCAATCTGTTAATAAGTTCACATTTATACGGATGAAAGTAAAAAAACAAATATCAGCTTGATCCAAAACTTCCGTGAAGAACTTTTCAATGGCAGGTGTTCAATACACACTGTTTTCTATGTTGTGGTCCACTTGATCTTTGGATATGTTTTAATTTTGGGTCCATGCCTAAAATTATCTGTTAAAACGGATGGATGGTGTGGATAATACGCATAGATCACGGTGGGCCCCACATAGTTTACGCAGTACGCAACTGGGGACACACGCTCGATTCTGAGTCCGGACGGAGGCAAAGCTAACTTGGTGAGTTACAGAATACTCTGGCAACGTATGAAGCTTGATACGCAGGCAGTCGTAATTTGTATATGTATTACATATTAACTCTAAATAAACCGTCTACTTTTAAAATATAACCATTGGATGCTTTTCTTTTAACCGTCAATTAAATGTCCATCAATATTATAATCAGTTAATCAGATAATTCCCACTTTACGCTCATGATACATCCAAACCGGGAAAAAACTTCGTACAATTTATTTTATGAAAATAAACGCAATATATTCAATTTCTAAGTGCCTGTGTATCATCCTTCGCGCTCTGCCAGAGTATTTAACTTTTTCTACGGCATTTTACTTCCTTTGACTTCCCACTTGCAGGGATGGCGCAAGCGGAAACCCCGCGGGCGCACGTTAGCAGATGTCATGCTCTTCAAAAATCAACGGAAAACCAGTCGAGAAAAAACGAAATCTCTAAAAATTAAAATTTCATTTCATTTATAGCGAATCCGACAACGAAGAACTTAAATGAAAATCTTTTGGTTTTCGTTCTTGTATCCGCCTTTCGGAAAATCTCTAGGATCCGAGCGGGTGTTTTATAGAAGCTTCGGTGGTCCCGCATCCGATAGTGGGCTTGTCTGCTACAATCCAAACATCCCTCGGGAATTTGTGAGCACGAGGTATCAGAATCCCAGAGAGGTAGGGAATCCCGCCATTGAATTTCCTCCATTTTGTCTCATTCAAATGTCTGCTTCTGTTTTGAATTCCTGCCGTTGTTGGGTCTCGGGATGGAAATTCGAAAGTGTTTGGTCTGAATTATGTTGGTTTTTTTTTTTTTTAATTCTTTTATTGGTGGTTTTATTTGATTTGGAAGACGTTTGTTTTTTAGGTGTTTTCTGGTTGGATTTTGGTGGGTTTTTGTTCTTGGTTTGTTTTGGAGGTGGGTTTTTTTTTTTTTTTTTTCCTTAAGTTTTTTGCAATTTTCTCTATGTATTTGATTGGCGTTTCAAGGAGTTCGGATTGGCTTTTGGTGTTTTTTTTTTGGGGGGGTGGGGGATTTTTTTACTGTGTTTTGGTACTTCGCTTTTTTTTTTTTTTTCTTCTTCTGGGAGCAGTGTTTTACGGTTTCTTGGTTGATTTGCATACACTCATTTTCCATTTTTGGGAATTGAAATGCCACACTTTTTTATATTATTTCAAGTTTGCGAAACTAAGGGTGTGCGCAAAACCAATCAGGGTGGTGTAGATATCAATTCCCTTTTGTTTTTCTTTTTTACTGAATTCATTGGGTTTGGTTTGATTAAGTAGTTCTTTTTTTGCTTCTTCTGTTCTGATGTTTGAATGTTCTTTTCTTTTCCTTCTTTAGTTTTTTTTTTTTTTTTTTCAGAAACTCTCTTTGATTTCTGTTTTTCAATGTTATGGAAATTGGGTTTGTTGATTATGATTAATTTCATTGGGTTGGGAGATACCTAGTAGTTCTCTTTTGGATTGTGGTAGCCTGACTATGTGTAGTCACACCTAGTGTGTGTCTACAACCAACCGACCATCACGTGGGGGAGAGTGTGGATCAGATCCAATCCGTCTATCAGGTTTTCCGCCACATTTTCAGCATGGAATTTAGAAATCAGTCCAATACAAGACTTATGTGGGCCACACCATAGGGAGCCGTGTAATATATGCCTAAAAGCTCTAAATTCATGTGGTCTGGCATCCTTGAGTTGTAGAATGTACTGGTTTTCTGGGAATCCATTAGTCCTCCTGTGGTGTGTCAGATGAGTGGATTGGATGACTTATACACACCAAGGTGGACTCCACACAAAATTTGAAGATTTTAATGGTTGGACTTCCCATCTCAACTGTTCTTTATGGTGTAGCCCACCTGACTTCTTAGTCAGCCTGATTTTTGGGCCACAGTCCAGACACAGGGTGACACACCTAATGGACGGTGGATCTTATCCACATGCTGTCCTCCATACGCATCAGTGACTAGTCATGCCCCTAGATGTCTACACTAGTCATGCAAGCGTTTTTTTTTTTTTTTTTTTTCCTTCTCCTTTTCTGATGTTTGAATGCTAATTTTCTTTTTCTTTTTCTTGTATTTTGTGTTGGAAATTTGAATAGCTTTGGGTGGGTTTTTGGTTTTTGATGTTTTGCAAATTGTTTATTTTTATTATTTATTTATTTATTGTGGTTATTTCATTGGGGTTTGCTCCGTTCAGTTGTTTTATGATTCATGTATTCTGGTGTCTGAGTGTTTTTTTTTTTTTTTGTTTTGCCTCTTTGGTGGGAAATTTGAAGGAGTCTGGTTAGAGTTAGCTGCACCTCATCTTCTTGTTTGGATTTTGTTTTTCTTTTTCGTCCTTTTGTTTTAATAGATTTTTTAATCAATAGTTTTATTGCATCTATTCTAATGTTTGAATGTTAGCAATTTCCTGTTATCGGCTTGAACTTTTTTACTTAATTCTTTCTTGTCCATATTTCCTTTTTGACAGTTGGTTTTGTAAGTTTTGTCTGATTGAGTAGTTCTTGTGTTATTGTTCTTTTCTGGAAGTAGTTCGATGGAGAGAAGGATGGCTTCCATCTATAAATTCAACATGTTGGTAATTCTGCTTGCGATGGGTATGTTTGTATTAAATTTGTTTTCCTTATCTTTTGAGTTTGTTTAGAGAGAACTGTGGTCAATCATGGAAATGAAAATGAATTCTTTTAATGTGACAATTTACTCTGTTTAATAATTCAAAAAAAAGGAAGAAATCAATTTCCTTTTTCAAAGTATTCATAAAAAAGTGACTAAAACCTTTTCCTCAACAAACCTGTTAAATTGATTTCCTCAGTCAGAAAATGCTGTGACCCCTTTGATGTGATGTTTAAAGTTGTCTTGATTGCACTTTTCCTTAGTTTATGTAGATGTACCCATTTCAAAATGGCAAAACAAACAATGGGAATGAAAAAAAGAAACACAATCCCATAGAAACTAATCTTGCTAAAAAAAATGGAAATGGCAAAGGGTTTCTATGTTTTGGAAGCTGATTCGCATTCTTCTTTTCCTTCTCATTCTGTTTTTCTATGTTTTGGAAACTGATTCCAGCTTTGGTGTTGTTTTTTTTATTCCTGGCCAGAGGTTGGCTGGCAAATTCCAAGGAAATGGATTCCTTCCTAACAGTCACTCTATTATTATTTTTTTTTAAATAAATAATACTTGCACAACAATTCTTTCAATTCCTTCCCAGTACCCAAACATAGTTTCTCAATCCCTTGGAACTGCATTCCACAGTACTTGTACATGACAAACAGAATCTTTTTCTCTGGATTTTGTTTCCAGGAATTTCTATAGGCCCCTCTAAATTTCAGGGATTCTCATGAGTATCCATGTTTCCATGGGCATGTATAGAAGCAGTTCTTAACATTTGTACTTATTTGTAAATTTGTTGGCTACTTTTCTCCTCATTATTTTTACCATGGATAAAGAGCCTTCTCCTTTGATGAGTTGTATAGGATCTTTTTACTGTTTTTGTTCTTACTTCTGTGCAGTTAGCAGAGAACATCTATTTTCATTTCCTTTTTGCAATTAGTATTTGGTGGAGAAATGAATTTTATCAACTTCATCTGTTAGTAAATTCTCCCTGACATTGGTACCTTGGAGACACATTATGGGTATTAATGAAATATTTATTATACTTAGGCCTTGCTTGGATTCATGGGAAGGAAAGGAAAGGAACATTGTTTCCCACGAAACTCAATTTCCGTTGTTTTTCAAGCCTTTTTTTTTTTTTTGTGGGAATTTGTGGGAAACACCATTTGCCACTTTCTTTGTTGGAAAATATACAAATTTATTTTCCCACCTCCACCCCTAAGAAAAGCATTTTCCCATGATGTAAGACAAAGGGGTTACAAAGGGGTCCCAAATGTGCTACCAACAATCTTCAGTCACCTCACATATGCCACATGTGCCAATGTGCCAAACGAGCCAATGTCCATCTTTGGTTATGCCCCACACATGCCACTATGGCACATGTGTCACCACCCATCTTCTCTTGTGCCTACATGCGTAAAGCATCCCACATGTGCTAATGTACCACATGTGCTACTATTCATCTTCTCTTGCACCGCGCGTGTGAATGTGCCCACTTGTACAACCATTCATCTTCTTTTGCACCCCACATGTTCTAAGCACTCCAAATGCACCAATGCACCAATGCACCAAATGTGCCATCGTCCATCTTCAATCGCTCCAAATATGCCACATGTGCCAATGGTGCCAATGTGCCCACGTGTCAAATGTGCCAATGCATGTCTTGTGCCACGTACCACTGTACAGCTTCAAACACCTCACAGTTTCTTTGAAAATAGATCCTAAATTTCTAGGAAAATATTGTTGAAAAACAAACAAGGAAACAATGTTTCTTTTCCCACAGTTTCTTAGAAATATGGTTTTTTAAGAAACCCTATTTCCTTTCATATGTTTTTCATGAATCCAAACAGACCCTTGGGGGAAAAAATCCTTATTCTCCTTCTGTTTTTGAGTATAATAAATCTTATTTCCTCACTAATAAGGAACAATATTTTGGAAAGCCAATCAGGGCTTCAAAAAAAAAAAAAAAGAAGAAAAGGAAGCTTTTTCTTTCAATCATAGTTCCTGATAGTTTATAGTTCACAGGACAATATCTGAAACTTATGCAGACCTTGCAGCTCTTATTTACCACCGAAAGGATCTATTACTTCCACTCCCATTGAATTTCAGCAAAATGCTGGTTTTGAATGGATAGAGCCAATTCTGCCCTGAAAGTGGGCAAGAGTATCCATTTCATAGAACTGCTACCCCACTTAATCCAGTTATCCTTTTCTCCAACTTCTCATATAAGTTCTGAATTCTGTCAAAATCTTAGAAAATCTTTGGGAATCCATCTAAATAATTGTGACATGAATTTTTTTTTTTTTTTTTGGAACGGTGATAACTAGTTTGGCAAGGACATCATTTCAAATTCTTAGGCTTCTTGAAGTTTGTGTTGTACTACTAAGATGATGGAACCAAACATTATTAATTTTATGACCAATGTATTTATGAACTTCGGAACTTCTTCATGTTGCCAGCATCTGCATCAATGATTGTAGTTTCTACCAAGGATGATTTTGTGCAATGTGAAAGTACTGTCAAGAACTGGGCAACTTCCTCATTCAACTATAGAGTCAAAGGAGACAAACTAACCCTGCGAGACTTGCTATTCTTTCTCCATGTTCCCAGAACTGGGGGACGCACCTATTACCACTGGCAAGTGCTTCCACATCTGATATTCAAGATTACATTCTTTCATGTTCAGATTCCAGCTTTCTCTCACCCCTATTCAGCTGTTGATATGTTTTGGTTCCAACAGCTTTCTTAAAAAATTATACACCAAAGATCAGGAATGTCCCTCTTCCTATGATAAACTGCGCTTCGATCCTAGGTAATGCTCAACATGCTATCATTTTAACATTTCAGTGCTTATACAGCTGCAAAACCAAAAACTTTGCGGATGTGGACAGTTGATATCTTTGCCACATAATGGTTTGTAATTCTTTGTCAATGAAAAAAGTTCATATCTTTATAATGGCTTTGTAGTCTGGGTACATCCTGTCAAGTGAATGTTGGATGCTTTTGACTCGGGCTTTTTCTTCACAAAGGGCCCTTTTTCGGACTGGATTAGGTGTTACCCAGGTAACACATTAGTGGGTGTTACCCTGACCGTTGGGCCTGCCATGATGAATGTGTTTTATATCCACGCCGTCCATCCATTTTTCCAGATCATTTTAGACGTGGTACCAAAACTTAAGCAGATCCAACTCTCAGGGGGACCACACCACAGGAAACAGTGGTGATTGAATGCCCACCGTTAAAAACTACCTGGGGACCACCGAGATGTTTATTTGCCATCCAACCTATTGATAAGGTCAGACAGACCTGGATGAAGGGAAAATGCAAAGATCTGCTTGATCCAAAACTTTTATGGCCCAAATAAGTTTTTAATGGTCAATGAGCACAGTTTCCATTGGTGTGGTCCACCTGAGATTTGGATCTGCATATGTTTTGGAATCAAGTCCTAAAATGAGATGGAAAAGCGGATGGACAGTGTGGATATACAACTCATTCATCAAGGTGGGCCCCATACGATCAGTGTAACACCCACTAATGTGTTACCCGGGTAACACCTAATCCGCTCCCTCCCTTTTTGGGCTAGACTCTACAGTGCATGTGCCTCTCTCTGTTCGATGTTGATGATTCGTCCACCAGACAACCACGCACGTGGTATATGTGGATGCCAATCTAGACCATCAAACTGTGGGGTGCATCGGGGATTGAGTGTCTCGTAGATTGATTAGATGACCTTAACAACTCATTTTTGCATTTTGAATTGGAACTATTCCTGCTCATTTGACAGCTGCCAATTTCATGGTCAGGATAGTTCTATCAGCAAGAATTTTAAAAAACAATGCTCTGTCCAGGTAAGGGTCCACCCTGCAATTTCAATGGTCTGGATTGACATACATGCTTGCCAAATGCATGGTGGAAGAGTCGCCACAATTTAACATTCTGTGGCAAACTAATACCAGTCTAGCCCATCTTTTCTATGCTATTATCTACAATAAATCACTTGCGGCTCATTCAGTACTTAATACTTGCAATCGAGTTATGACCCTCAGTTAACCATATTTTGGATACAAAGACGAGTTGCTCCTACAAGGGCTGAAGGGACAAATTCGGGTTCATTTGCAGCAAACCAAACTGCAGGTTGATGGCTACTCATGATGACTATAGTATGATGTCCAAACTTCCAAAGGAGAGAACTTCGGTGGTCACGATACTGAGAAACCCAGTGGATCGTGTATTTAGCACATATGAGTTCTCTGTGGAAGTTGCAGCTAGATTTTTATTCATTCCAAATTTAACGGCAGCAACACGAATGGAAGCACAACCACCCTCAAAATCTCATGGAACTAACACGTTGGATATTTGGCCATGGAAGTACTTGGTTCCTTGGATGAGGGCGGACCTATTTGTTCGGGTACGTTTGCCCCTTTTTTTGTGAAAAGTTACTTTCCACAACTATGTTGATTTATTTGCTCAGATTATGTTTACCTTTTTATTATTATTATCTGGTAATATCTGCATCATAGCGAGTGCAGTTATTTTCTCCTACTAACTGTAATGATTCTGTGACCTTTCACTTTCAAGAATTGCATGGTGCTTGCTTGCTTGAGGGCATGTATGGTATCCTTGGGCTCTGAGTTCCTGCAATTGGGGCATGCTTTTCTGTGATCAGACTGTTGATTGATGGGCCCACCATCGATGAACCATGCCAAAACTGTCCCAGGTTGTAAGATCCTAGCCACCCAATGTCTCCGTGGTTGGGAAATATCCTAACCACCCAATCTTTGGTCCTTTTCCATTGATTATTCCTTTCTTAATCGTTGGTTTTAAGCCACCAATCAAAGGCCTAGGATTGTTGCAATAGAGGCATTTTTGGGCATGCTCCATTCATGGTTGGGCCGATATTATCAATCGTCTAAACTCTAAACTATCGTTGACCTACTTAACTTGGATACTAGCCACTATGTGGTGTCGGACGCATACAGTATCAAACATGGTGGCCTTTAAAAGTCAGATTCACTTACATGTTTGTAAAAATATTTATTCAGAAGGGTTTTGCTAACGTCCTCAAAGCTTTTGACTAATAGGTGGGACCACAATAATCAATCGGGACTGTTCATTCAATAGTACCATCGGGAGCAAGCCATGGTGCAAGAATTAAGCCGATCGGATGATCCTATCTAATGCAAGAGCATCTTGGTGTGATTCCAATGATGCACCGCATCTCCACGTTGGGGTGGGGTGGCCCATGAGGTGGGGTCTGTGAGATGCAGAATGGCCATGAGGTGGGGCCCACTGTGGGACCGTGCAATTCGGGGACCCACGTGAAGCGGGGGTTGCCCATGGGGAGGTATTGCCTAGGTTTGCTTGGGAGGCCTTGCCTATAGGGATAAATCGATCATTCCCCATTAGATCTGAAGCTTTTGGTGCGCTATTCGGTTGTCCGCTATCAAAATGGTATCATAGTGGGAGCCCAGTGTTCGAGTCTCCTCACCAGCGTGGGTGGATGATGCAGGAGCATCATGGTATGATTCCAAAGATGCATCGTATCTCCATGCTGGGGTGGGGTGGGGTGGCCCACAAGGTGGAGTCTGTGAGATGCAGAGTGGCCACGATGTGGGTCCCACTGTAGGACCGTGCGATTCGGGGACCTATACGAAACAGGGGTTTCCCACAGGGAGGTCTCACCTGGATTTTCCTGGGAGGGCCTGCATATAGGGATAAACTGGTCATTCCCCATTAGCTTTGAAGCTTTTGGTGCGCTGGTCGGTTGCCCGCTATCGTTGTCCCTATGGATAAGGCCAATTTATTACAACAGTCTGTTTTTGACCAACTATAGATCGTATGGTTAGAATCATCAAACCAAAATGCTACTTTGGAAATAATGAGCAATGCTAAGTGGGATCTATAGGATGGATGGTTCAAGATGATGATTAGACCTATTTTGTTTATCCACTCAATCTTGACTGTCCATTTTCCATGCTATTGATTGGATGCTTAGGATCATCTCATTGGTGTGATTTTTGGACCATGACTTGTACCTATTTTTATAAAGGAATATAGATCAAATCGATGATCAGGGGCCCCACATGTCAGTCGAAAGCTTTGTACAGTATCCTTGTGTGAAGTATATGATGCTTGCTAGAGGATATGCATAGTATCCTTGGATCGTGAGTTCCTGCATTTGGAGCCCACCTTTTCTTACAGACTATTGATGTGATGCGCCCCACCATGGATGGACTATGCCAGAAAACTATCTTATGTAACTGAAAAGAAACTTGAAGATGGAAATTGTTTCCCTATTGAATGAATATAAAAGGTAGTTTGCAGGTTTCCCAAGTCAATTTAAGAAGATTCTAGAAACCCTCTCAAGCCTCTCTAGAGATATCCTAAAAGATTAACATAGATTCTAGAAATCTTCTCAAGCCTATTCTACAATTTAAGGAGATTCTAGAAATCTTCTCAGGCCTATTTAAAAGATTTACATAGATTACAGTAATGCCCACGTAGAAATTACACCACTATTTTCTAACACTTCCCCTCAAACTGTGTGCGGGCAAAGGTTGAACACCCATTTTGCTACATATATGGTGATGGGGACCTCAAGGAAATGACTTACTACAAATATCGGTCAACTGCTAGAAGGAACAGACATGGTGCGAATCTACCCTGAAGCAACTTTCTCGCGAACAAAATGATAGCAAAGCCCAATGTGTTTTATTTGTGCATGAAAGACCAGATTTACCACCATATATGTGGCACGGAGATTATGACAGCAAAATAATAGAAGGCCTAGGCAATGATATATAAAAACCCCAAAGTAGAAACTATCACCAAGTGAACTCAGCAAAGCTAGATGGTATAGCACAATATTTAGCTTCAGCACTAGAATAAGAAACAATAGGTTGTTTCTTGGCTCACTAAGAGAAATACAGTTGAGAAAATACACAATATCTAGAGGCAGAGCTTCAGTTGTCAGGTGATCCAAACTAGTCATCAGAGTATGCAGAGAGGAGCTTGAGTGAACATAAAGGCAATGAAAAAGTGCCTTTCACAAACTGAAAAATATGCTTTACAAGATGGGAATGGAACATAGTAGGCTGATGCAGACTGATGCATTAAGTTCATATTGTGGCTGTGACATTGTAAGGTACCAACTATACTTTGATACTCAGAAGAATCAGAGAGAGGGCCACCATCAAAGGGAAGGCTTAAAAATATCTAGAGTAGCGATAGGATTGCAATTAGTCATGCTAGCACAAGATAGAAGATCTAGAGCAGCTAAACCCGAGGAAACAATGGTACCTTTGCAAGAGAAAATAGTGAGAAGACTTTAGTCTTTCTTGGCAAAATGACTTGTGAGAAGTTAAACAAGGGAAAAAAGAGATGATTCAGTAGACCAATGACGATAATATCTTCAAACATACAGAAGAAGAATGACAAGAACAGTGGAGTTCAAGTGGAAAAACATGGATGAGCTTGCAAATTGAAGCCAAGCTCAATTAAAAGCACTGCTGAACTGCTCAAACCATGCACGAGGACCTTGCTCAAGTCCATAGGTTGCACGCTTACCCTTATGCAGATGACAAACATGATATGAGCAAAAGGAATCACGAATGCCTTGAGGTGTTCCATATGGACCTCCTCTCATGTTATTGAATTACTATAATCACTAGTTGTACAAGCAGCACCACCAATCTTCTACCTCATCTTCAGATCCTAAAAAAACACAATGAGAGGGAAAAATGGTTATGACCCTGATCACTGACAAATTTAATGCTAATTTTGAAGCTAGTGATGGAGGACAAGGAAACATAAGGTGAGGTTATGATGGTTCCTTTTTGTAACATTTGAGCAGAGGAACCATGAGATGTTCCTAGACAATCTTCAATAAAGATTGAACAATAAAACAAGATGCTTGAAGACATACTAGTCATATGGTTAGACATCTCCGAATCAATATCCATAAAGGGTTCATTGATGACATGGAGAAGTAGTGGGCAGCGATAGGTCCATCGTGGAATGAGAAGAAGAGGAGCCCTCAAAATGAGTGATTTGCACTTGTAGCTCAGTTACCTTGTTCCTGGGAACAGTGATTGTGTCATTGGATGGTGCCAAACCTGGTGAACTCTTCGGGATGGAGTTTTCACCGGTTGTAAAGTGGCCGGATATGCAAGTTTTGTTTAGGAAAGTTGGCCTTCAAAAGTCCTAGCAAGTCTCCCTATTATGTTGAGTTCTTCCACAATGTGTGCACTTAAGTTTATCATTTGCATCAGGGAAAATGCTACCATGACCTCTATCTCCACGATCAAGAAGTCTACCATTCTCACCATGACCTGGACCTCTTCTTTCCACCTAGACTACCTCGTGAATTTGAGAACAAAGCAGATGTCTCAGTAATCCTGATCTCGGATGGATGCATAACTTTCCCTTGACTTTTTCATTTTGAAGAAGAGAAAACAGTCCCCAAAGATGGTAAGGATTCTCTGTCAAGAATTTTTGTTAGAGTAGGCTAATATTGTGATTCAAACCAACAAATGAATCGTAGAGAAGCATATGCTCCATCATTGCCTGCACCTGATCAGCAGTCCAATTATATCAGCTAGTAGTAAAGTTAGTGTTCAGAGTATCGGTATCGTTGCTTGTATCAATGACCGGGGATATGGAAACATGTATTGGTATCTCGCTAATACTCGGAAAAATATCGTTCTATGAGGAAAACATTGGGCAAAAGTTGAGAAAAAGGTGGATTTCAATGAAACTTTAGGAGATGTGAAAAGGACACATGCTTACACATATAGGAATCAAAATACTGCAAAAAGCAACTATATATAAAATAAGTTTCCATTTTAGAAGGACTTAACAATGTGTTGTTGAAAAAATTGGTATAAAATTAATATATAAAATTGAAGCCAAACAATATATTGGCCAACAATCATTAATGTAAAATTTTGACATTAATTAAGAGTCGAGAACACATTTTCTATGGATTTTTTGTCACCTTTGAGTTCCGTTCCATCTTCATTTTGTGTCGAGATTTCTTCCCAAATCCAAACTTTGATTCAATAAAACCCGAGAGTGATCACACGCACACCCACACACACACACACACACACACACACAAAATCCAAAAAATGGGGATTTTTGGAATTTTTCTATATTTTCTATCAATTTTCGCCCTTTTACGGATGTTTCCCTAGTCTCGGAAATATTATAGTTGATATCGGGGATACTAACAATTGTATCACCGATACCGGGGATCTTTAATTAGGGATTCTTCTCAAAGCATCGCTGATACTGATAGTATTGCCGTTATTATAAAAAATATCAGCAATATTTGTATTTTTTTTAACATTTCTAGCAGTTTTGGTATCTCTGACTTTACAATACCGATAATATCACCGATATTTGGAACATTGAGTAGAGTTACCAAACAACAAAGTGGGCAAACTGGCATAGTATGAGTGAGAGATTTCTCCCCTTAATGAAATGGAGAAGTCTCTTTGTTGAGCTTATATAGTTTGTTAGTGTTTTTCTTTGGAGAAAATAATATAGACGGAAACAGAGTTCCAGGCCTCTTTCATAGTCTTGGACAGCATGAGTAATGATGACATCATAGTAGAGTTTTGTAACTCGTAATTTCCATACTGTGGATCATCAAGGGCTGGTTGTTTAACCGTTCCATTAATATATCCCATTGGTTCAAGTAGCCATCTTGACCAATTGAGACCATTTAAGGCGGTTTGTCCCATAACTCGATGGTTTTAATATAAAAGACCAGGTTTTCAACGATCTCGGAGTAATAAATATCCTTGATTCAATAAAAGCACTTGATGGACTAACCGTCCATCACCATGTCTGTTGATTCCCAATCATGTGTGAACAACACCCAACAAAGTACCCAAAGAACAAGAAAGATGATGCATGATCAACCATTCACTTCCCCTACCACAATTTGCTTTATTTTTCCTAAAGTCAGTTTCACACACCTCAGATCATTTTAAAAAACTTGCATTAAATACCACAAATCCTTGAAAACAAAAAGCTGATCTATAAGGATATGCCCCCACTGTCATACTCTCAGCACGGACCATAGTCTAAAACTCATTGAGTCGTCTTGGAACTCAACTGAGTCAACTTGATTCAGAACTTGCCTAAATTAGTTTTTGAGCGAACATGCTGAGAAACTCATTTCCATTGATTTTATTTTAGTTTTTGAGTAAAAAACTTGACTGAGTTGAGTTGATTTTTTCCTAAGTTGTTATATTTTGTTAGTTTATGCACTTGATAATCCATTATTTATCATCATCATTATTATAGCCTTATAGCCTTGTCCTAGCTATTTGGGGTTGACTATTCTCATAATTTTGATTGCAAAAAATTCAACAACGGATTGCCTACCTGACATCAACCTCCTTTATCCACGTTGGGCATTGGCTAGCACATTGCTATTAAGCAGATTTTTGTTATTATACATTTCTTTATCTAAAAGTAATTATTAGCTATTTAAGATTTTTTTCTTTCAAGTTCTCATGAGCTTTCAATTGAGCCTTTTTGTCAACTTGACCCGATACAGTCTCTAGTCGAGCTCTCAAACCGTGGTACAGACTGCTCTTGTGCAGTTTAGTTCATATAGATCGTATGGATCTTCTATTACCAAGTAAAAAGGAAGAAAAGGAGAAATGGTGGAACTTCATAATAATGATGAACCCTAATTGCAATGCCATGAGTTTTAAGTTGGAGTTGGAACATTCTGTATTTTTATATTTGGGTACTATTCCTTCATTGTAAATGGAGGGTAAATGGCCCCAGCTAGGTTAATTTCACTTCATTGCATTGAATTGTAATTCAATTCAACTGATCATCCAAACACAGCCCTAACCTTTCTACCATAAAGCCAAAGACAAAATAGGATGCAAGGTACTGATTAATGCCGGGACATTTTCACACCGGGCACGAGTGGGGTGGCCTGTGGGATGCAGGGGCACACTCAGGGTGGGCGGCATGTGAGGCGGGCCCCACTCGTGTGAAGGGGAACCCATGTGAAGTGGGGCCCACGAGAGGGGTTCGGCCGAGTTCCTAATCCATGCGATGTAGGGCCTGAGCTATGAGATAAATGGATTAATTCGCCATGCTCTATCAGTTCGAGCTTTTATAGCAAGTGGTTAATTGTCCTGCATCACTGATAGGGAATGATTTTTGAATTTCAGGTGAGTGGCCTAGATTGTGGACTTGTTATGACACGTTTAAACACATTTTTATCAGCTAGTGATATGGGATTGGTATTTCATCTTGTATTTTTAAACTATGAAAATGGGGAAAAGAAATCTTTCTATTTTCTGGCTTATTTTAAGAGTCCAATTCAAGTGAGACCAAAGCAAGTTCTAAACTTGGAACATTTAGATCTTTAACGCATCCATTTGTAGGGCCAAGTTGGACTGGCAAAACATATTTCTAATTGACCTAGGGACTTTTTTCTTTTTACAATGGCAGTTTCACTGTGTTTTTATAAAAAATCAAAGTATCATTGTGTAATTCAGTATTGAAGGTCCTATTTCTTAAATCAGGGCATTCTTGTTTGCAATTTTGCATATGGCATGTTATATTATTTATGGGATAGTAAGCCATTCTATGAATTTTAGGCCCTTTATAATGCATGGGTATTTTCACACCAGGCTCGAGTAGGGTGGCCTGTGGGATGCGGGGGCACACTTGATGTGGGCGGCCGTGTGGGGCGGGCCCATGTGATGTGGGGGCCCACTGGGAGGTGGGGGGGGGGCCCACGGGGGGGGGGGGGGGGGGGGGGGGGGGGATTGATTGCTACGCTCTATCAGTTCGAGCTTTTAGAGCAAGTGGTTAGTTATCCTACGTCAAAGTGATATCAGAGCAGGAGGTCTCGTGTTCGAGACTCCTCACCAGGCCTGATTAATGCAAAGGCATTTTCACACTCAGGGTGGGTGGTCCGTGTGAGGCGGGTGGCTAGTGTGAAGCGGAACCCATGTGATGTGGGGCTCACGAGGGAGGTTCGGCTGAGGACCTAACCCATGGGATGTGGAGCCTGAGCTATGAGATAAAGGGTTTGATTCGCCATGCTCTATCAGTTCGAGCTTTTACAGAAAGTGGTTAGTTGTCCTGCGTCACTTTATATAGCCCGTTACTCATTGCGGCCATGCATTTGGGTGCAAATTGTATTGTCACGATTTGTATGTCATTCACCTTCTTATTACTATGTTGCAATTTTATTGCGCAATAGATTTATAAAAAAACTGATCTCTGCATATTATCTTCTTTACTCTTCTTTAATCATGGAGTTATCTTTATGTTTTCAAGCCTAGTTACAAAACTCTCTGTTCAATATAATGGCAGAGGGATGCTAGGGAAATTGTGAATATTTTGGAGATCAAAGAAACCGGTGACCCATACAACATGGAACACATGGCTATGCCTTTACACGAGTTCATCAATGAGCCTCTAGCTCATGATATTGTTCACAACGGAGCCACTTTTCAGGTATGTTCAGCTATGCTGATCACCACACATGTAGAGTTCCCTTTTTTATCATCAAATCCAAGATGCTAACATTTTATAGACAAGCTACTAATTGGATGATTGATATGTCTTGTGATGGTGCCCTAACCAAGGTTTTAGGGTTCATACTATTTACTAGATGGTACTCCACGTGCCTTGTATCTTTAATGTTTATAGTAATGTATGTTCCCACAATTGATGGAAATGTTAGCATCTTGGATTTGATGGAAATGTGCCTGGTGTTTTTTTAAAGGATACAATCAACGTAACCTCGTTGATACTTTATTTAAATTCTTTACGCAAGTTGAAATCCAGTCTGCTAGAGCTCACATGGCTGAACTGGATTGCCCAACTCATGCATCCCATTATGGATGATTGGATGATCCTAACTGTCAAAGGTCTGAGCGCTAACTATCACAGATAAAAGGAAAATGATCCTAATTTACCGTTCACAATAAGATGGCTATGATTGTGTGTGATTGTCAGGATTGATCCATTCACGATGGGGCTCACAATCTTGAAGGTCCAAAATTAGCATGAGTGCATGCCAGACAAATATTGGATTGGTTGTAGTAACAGACTCAGATCCAGCTGGTGTGTTAACAACCAGACCTTTAAACTATACAAAAAAAATGTTCTTGAAATTCATGCTTTGATATTCTTAAGCTTGATCAAATTGTTATATTGTTGCTTCCTAATGATTGATGAGCATTATTAGGTGGCAGGACTGACAAACAACTCTCATTTAGCGGAATCACATGAAGTGCGCCATTGCGTGAGGAAGCATCCATCACTTGGTCAATATGTACTTGATGTTGCAAAGGTAAACTAAATGGAACGTTGAAATATAAAATTCTTATCCCCTGCAGCATTCTTCATTTTACGTTAAGATCTATAGCTGCAGGCATTGTGAATCTTGCAGAACAGATTGGATGATATGTTATATGTTGGACTTACTGAGGACCACAAAGAGTCAGCAACTATGTTTGTGAATATGGTCGGGGTGCAGGTGCTTTCCCTATTGGAAGCTCTAAGCTCTCGTATTGGTCAAGCTACTAACAACAGAACAGGTACGGATAGTCCTATGCAGACAAGCATGCACACACACATGTGATCTAGTGCAAAAGACATGTCTTCACTATAATTATAGTGTAAACGAGTTGTGTGGGCCCTATCATGATGTTTTCATTACATCCATTCCAACCATCATGTACGCCATTCCTCGTTTGGCCATTGGCCCAACAATCAAGGCAATCCATGACTCTGGAGGGCCACACAAGCAGGAAAAGTTGGGAAGGGGCGTTCGTGCCATCTCAAGTGTTCCCTATGGTGGGAA
>JAJHSJ010000332.1:0-49348 GCA_021015155.1 Magnolia officinalis | reverse complement strand
AAAGCTCAACTGAACCTCACCATAGAAAGCAGTAGGGATCGAATGCGTACCATTGAAAATTCTCGGGGCCTACTGAAGTTTTGATTCAAGTTGTTATTGTGTTTTTCCCTTCATTCAAATCTACTTGACCTTATAAATATGTTGGATGACTAATAAACATCACGGTGGACCTTATAAAGATTTCAATGGTGGGTGTCACTGTCCCCATTACTTTCTATATGATAGTACATGTGAGCTTTGGATCTGCCTCATTTTTAGGCCCATGTCATAAAACGAGGTTGCAAAATGGATGGACGGTATGGATATAACACATATATGTTATTTTCAAGGGTTCCAAATGCTGATTGGTATACCTATTCGATGGTCAACAAACTAACCATTGAATGCCACCATGACACAAACACACCATGGAGTTATGTTTGCCCCATGGTATCCCATGGTAACAAGGGATAATCCATGTCACATGCAATGATTATATTTTTTAATCTCATATCACCTAATCCCATCTAATACCATGAGCCAAACACCCCCTAAATAGTTAATAGAAAAGTTAGGTTGTTAAGTGATCGTAGCCTCTTATATATCTTCATATACATTAATGCAGTTATTACCGATCAGTTCTAGTCGTGCGACACATGTCCCCAAGACCATAGCTAATCAGTTCTCGTCGGTTGTTATTGACCATAATCAATCATTATGGACGTTGTTGGCCGGAAATTTGTCAATGGTCGTTTGTTTGCCATCAACCATTTTAATAGCCAAATTTATGATTTTAACGGCTATAAAAATTTCCATTCAGATTTACTACCATGTGACGTCTTCTGAGTTGTTTGATCTAACGTAATGAAATTATGCATCAACACTTGGATCTTCCTTATTTTAAGAGTCATAGCCATATATGATATAATCAAATGAATCCATAGAGTAGATTTTGTGTGGTCACTGTGGGCCCCACAGTGCTGCAAGTGGGGCTATGTGAAAGTTGTCCCCTTCGCTTCTCAGGAGATGAGATTTGCGAAGTCCTTGGTGTGCAACATAACTCACCTATATGCCACACTTTACCATCATCACACAGATGTTCAAGCTCCAATCCATCCATTAGAAAGACATTATTATATTATGCCCTAGCCTAAGAATTAGGTAGATCCACTGGTCAGTAATTGAATTCAAACATGCAGCTACACCTATAGTGAAAAGCCTGATTTTAAGTATATGTGTGCACAAGTATGTATATGTCAAATATATCAGAGTTGTATTCGACTTAAATTGAATCGAATGCCTTATAACCCCAGGTGCCGAGATAGTTAGATTAGAACCAAATCTGTGAATATTAGCACCAATTGCCAGGTAATTAAGAGATTTGGGAATGAGAGGGTTAGTTCTTCGAATGAGTTTTGTTTTTCCTTCAAAACAATGACTTTTATCACAATGGCGGTGGCTTTGTTGCATTTGTCAAAAAAAAAAAAAAAATGCTTAAAGAGAAAACAGAAAATAAAAGAGAAAGTGCCGATTTTATTAAACTGAATGTGGATGCAATACAATTGAAAAAACATAAATAAATAAAGCATCTGAAAATACTGATGGCAGTTCGATTGAACAAAGCGATTGTGGTTGGTTGGTGGTCTTCTAAGCATGGACGGTCGTGAGACAATCATCTAAACTTGAATGGTTGTGAGACAGATGTGATTTGGCCAACAAGTTGTGGTCGAGAGAATCACAAAGGACTTAAGAATTTTGGTTCCAACAACAAGGTCATGGATCAAACTAAATTATATTCAACTTGTTGCAGCAATGTGTTGGACAAAAGTGGAGAGACAAAAGCTATATATGATAATTGAATTAGACTTTCTATAGTAAGGTGCTAGATAGAAGTTAAGAGGTTAAAGTAGGCTAAGTTAAGATAGATGTCCATGTCGGACGAAGGATTTAATAGGCAATGTTAAACTGAATAAGAGATTTGTTTGTACTACATGACAAAGTGCTCAAAATGACGGGAACATTTGGCAACACTTGCGTCGAATGTACTTTAATTGTATTGTATTTTATTTGATTTGAAAAAGAAAAAACTGTAGATTGTGGTGATTTTTATTATAAAAATATTTTTATTAGGTGTATGATTGATTATAGATTTATGGATTTATGATTAGATATATTTGGATTTATGCTTTCTCTTTTGTTAGATGTATCTTCGAGTTTCAAGCTACCATTTCAAAGCTGGGTACAATTTATTTTGATGGTGAATATACGACCTGGATGATAATAGTACTTATCATTCGTTCATTCACTAAAAGATAGTCGACATCATCCACCATAAATCCATCATCACCATCAATTGTAACCGGCTTTGAATTGGTTATCGAAAAACTCAGAGGCACATCTGGAAAAGAAAAAGATGAACTACATGACCTAATTTTATCACGTCGATGACATGTATGTAAACAACTCTCTCATTGATTATAAGAGAGTATAGTCAAAATAAAAAATTAAAACTCAAACCCTCACTATAAACTATTTATAGTGAAATCGACCGTCTTTTCGGTTGTATTTGGATGTATTATTTAAATTAAATTGTATTAATTAATTTATGAAAATGATCAATTGGAATTTAATGCAGGGGCATTTTCACACCGGGCTCGAGTGGGATCGCTTTGTGGGATGCAAGGGCACACTCGGGGTGGGTGCGGCCTAGGGGAGGAGGAGAGGGTGTTGGAGACTCCTCACCGGGGGGTGATTAATGCGCATTTCACACCAGGCTCGAGTGGGGTAGCCCGTGAGATGCGGGGACACACTCGGGGTGGGCGGCCCATGTGATTGGGGCCCATGTAGGAGGTTCGGCCGAGGTCCTAACGCATACGATGTGGGGCCTAGGCTATGAGATAAAGGGATTAATTCGTTATACTCTAATAGTTCAAGCTTTTAGAGCAAGTAGTTAATTGTCCTGCATCAGATTGGTATCAGAGCAGGAGGTCTCGTGTTCGAGACTCCTCACTAGGGGTGATTAATGCAGGGTCATTTTCACACGGGCTCGAGTGGGGTCACTTGTGGGATGTAGGGGCACACTTGGGGTGGGTACGGCCTACGAAGGAGGTCTCGTGTTCTTTAGTGGGGTCGTCAAACTGCATGGGTACCAAAAACCATACTGTCTGACCGTGACGTGAGATTCATGAGTTACTTTTGAAAAACATTATGGCACATGATGAATACTAGGCTCTAATTTTCTTCTGCCTACCACCCTCAGACCGATGGCCAGACTGAGGTGGTTAATAGGAGCCTAGGGAGTTTACTTTGATGTTTAGTGGAGGAGCATACCAGGACGTGGGATGTCGTACTACCCATAGCCGAGTTTGCATACAATAGTTCTGTCAATAGGTCCACAGGTCTAAGTCCTTTTGAAGTCGTTACTGGTTACAAGCCTAGGAAACATATTGATCTTATCCCCATGCCATTATCCCATAGGCCATCAGAGTCTGTAGAGTCTTTTGCGCATCATATACATTCATTGCATCAAGAAATCAGGCGAAAGATCACTACTAGTAATGAGTAATACAAATTTTCTGCAGACCAACATAGACGTTTCAAAGAGTTCAATATTGGGGACTCTGTGATGGTCCGCATCAGGCCCGAGCGGTACCCGCCAGGGGTCGTTCGTAAGTTACACGCGCGTAGCGCTGGGCCCTTCAAAATTATAAAGCGAAACGGTCTCAATGCGTATGAGGTAGATCTTCCACCCTCCATGGGAATTAGTTCCACATTCAATGTGGAGAATCTAGTTACTTTTCAGGGACCCACTGATACTTTGTCCGGCCCTTCGCCCACCCATCCTGATTCCCCAGACTTACCCTTTGATCCATGGCCTCTTCCCGACCTTTCATCACAACCTCTACCTCTCATACCTAGCCTTCACACCCCAAGAGAGGAAATAGAGGATATCCTGGACCATGAGATAATTTTCACGTCGGATGGCGGGTTTCAGAAGTACCTCGTTAAATGGAAGTCACGTCCAGCTTCAGACAGCACATGACTCACTGAAGAGGAGCTCCAGCGACTTGATCCTGACATCCTAGAGCGGTTCAAGAGTTTTATTTCGCCAGTGGCAAAATCTTCACAACCGGGGAGAGTTGATGAGGACATCGTGCACACGCACGGCCGCACACCACCACCCCTACGCACGTACGTACGCAGAAGGAGGATCTCATCATCGATCTGGCTCGATGACGACGTCCAAGGAGGGCCTCCTAGCTAGAAGACAAGTTTTGGTTCAGAAAAGTGGGTCCAATAGTCAAGAAAAGTCCATCATGGGATCTCATGATCGTGGCTCACTCGTCGGATTGATTTCATTTTTTAGGTTTTGCTTAGTTTTATTATTTAGAACATTGTGAATACTTTAGATTTATGTGTTTGGTTTTTATTTTAGTTTACTACATCGCCAAGTAATAAGTTGCGCACATGGTGCGAGTTTTTGGGTATAGGGTTTTTCCTATAAATAGGCACCCCTTGTAATTCTTTTATTCATTAAAGTTTAATAAAAATTTCTGCTTTATTTTTCTGTTCTCTTCGTGAGTTGTGGAAGAATTTAAAAGTGGGTGTGAAGCCCTCCCTTTTCGAATGGCTAACTACCGTGGTGCAAAGTCACATCGACTCTGATTCATCCTCATCCTCCATCATCTCTTTTCTTCTATCTTCTACCACCATCCATACTTCACGTTCGTCCTTGGTTGCACCAGTTTCCTTTCATTATAGCAGGTTCTCAGATTTCGGCTCGCAGGGGGGCAGAAACTTCGACGGAGCACCACGCCCAGATCAGAGCTCGGATCGACGTCAAAATCGGGAGTTTTGCAGCCCAGGCCTAGCCGACCAAGGCCTAGGAATCCTTTTCAGGATTCTCTCCCCCCTCACACATGCGGCCAACCTCAGGCGCATGTGCGCCCGCACCTGGCCCGCTGTCCACACGCCGGGATCATCTCGGGTTCAAGTTTTTTTTTTTCTTTTTTCCTCTTTTTTTATACCTAATTGCATAACCCTATACATAGATTACATTATCCCTCACTGATTTGCCTTTTTACTCACCCTAGGGTTCCTTGAATTGGGATTATGGACTGATTTTTTATGCATGAGTGGTTGATTTTATTTCCCTTTGACATCGTTTAGCTTATAATTTTTATTGGTCCAGCCCTAGCCTGTGTCGGCTTGGACCAGCATAGATTCCCCTTCTTAATTGAATGTTTGGATTTTCATGTGGGATGTGGAATTTGTGTGATTGTTTCTGAATTGGTAGGATCTAAGCCTGAAATCTTGCATGTCATATTTAATTTTCCATGTCTTGCATCAGAATTACTTGATTATTCTTATTGTTAAACCCTTTACATTTAAGACATGTTTGATAATTTTGTTACATTGTTAATTTCACCTTGAAATCACCTTAAAATGGATTTATGAGTGTTTAACAATATATGAGTTTGTGTCATCTATAAGCATCCATGTAATAAAATGAAACTTTCATAATTTGGATATCCTTTAATTGTATGTATTTTATTTTATTTGAAAATGAAAAAACATTGGATTATAGTGATTTTAGATTGTATAAAATGTGTTTATCAAGTGTACGGTGAATTATAGTGATTTTAGACAATATAAGTGTTTATCAAGTGTATGGGCATAGTCATAATCCTGAGACTCCAAAATTCAGCTGTTATTTTCTATATCCAAACAAAATTCGATGGTCTTCAGCCGTCGAATGATTAAATAATTCAACGCAGGACGGCGGTTCTCAGGCATCAAATGATATACCCATAACGATGGGTCATAATTGTCATATTTATCACCGGCCAAAAAACTCATTCAACGGTTCCCAACAGTTCCCATAACGATGGCTCATAATTGTTTGATGGTTATTGACCGCCAAATTTTTTTCTCTATCGAAACTCTTACTTAACTACTCAAGCAAACCGACGAAAACTATTAGGCGGTTTTGAACCGTTGAATTTCGTTTTCAATAGCCCTTCTCGATGTCCATACCCATCGATTTTCCCAAAATTCAATAGTTATGGGCCGTTAAATTGGGGCCTTTTTCACATAGTGTTGGTTGGATTGATGAGGGCGCCTAGAGCTTTCATTTTCTACTTCTTTTATAGACTTGGGTAATGCAGTAGCCCTATATATGGTCTTTTGACTTTTGAGATCAATGGTCCAATCAGTGAGCAGCTTTGGCTCAAGTGTTTCTATTTTAAAAGGAGTCTAACTAGCCATTTCATTGTTATGTGTACTTAAGTTTCTGTTTCCAAACATCTTTCTTGATGTTGTTGCCTTTTAGTTTCAAATTCGGTCACGTGCGATATATGAGGGCGTGCTAGAACCAATTGTGCGAATCTATTCCAACCGAACAACTTTGACCCCAAGCGCCAAGATAGGCAAATACGTAAAAATTGACCATATACGACAGATTTAAGAAGATCGGTCGCCTATTCAACCACTCGCAAGATGTTGTTTAAACTAATTAGGCGATTATTGAAGGGAAGGGTTCATCCTCCAAAGATATGGGTTGCACCTTGTCGTCCGTCTGAAATGACTTTTAGATACAAAAGAAAACAAAAAAGGAAATACTTACAATCGATGACAGAAAGCAACTTCAAATCATCTTTATAAGAGAACTATTTATATTACAATAGAAATCGTCTAGCGTATACACGTAGACTTGGATTACAGGTAAGGATTACAACTACTGGATTACTACTTTGCTTCGTTGAGCTCCTTTGCTATTTATAAACTTCCTTAAGATAGCTATCTAGATGCTTCTTCCCATGTTTGGTTACAACAACTGCTTCAGCACCACTTTAGCCTTCCAGACTCTTATTAAATACTTATCCTAGTAACCGTTTCAACATTGTTTTTCTCTTGACCATGTTTTGTCTTTTACTGCTTGGCCACGCTCCGTCTTCAATTGACGTGTATTATCCAATCACTGCTAGCTGTTATTTTTGTAGTACACACTTGAAATATCATCAAAGATCTTAAGCGTACTATATACTTCTCGTGTGATGACACATGTCTTTTTCTAATTGGTGGTTCCAAGAATGGTAAAAAAATAATGTACAACAAATGCATCATTTAAAGGACTTTTTTCTTTTACACACGCACACACACCCCACTACTCACACCATAGTGGAATTTCACCACCTATGGGTACTTGAACCCTTGACCAGGTGTTGAAACTCCTAAGAGTCTACCACCGGAGCGAGAGTAAGGACCCGTTTAAAGGACTATGACTATGCATAGCCACGCCGACTGATGCATATTTTTTGGGCACTTTATGTATATGTTGTTTGTATTGTCTTACCATGTGTCATTAGAAAGATGACCACCTTTAAGATTTCAGTCATACATACATCTCTAGGTACCATGACATTTACGATGTAACACGTGTTGTGATAGAGATATATTTTAGTTTCTTACTACATGTGGAAGGATTGGACTCAGACCTACATGCCATGATGGCACATGTGTGGAAACTAATGACTCTACGCCCCAAGTGCAATTAGCATGCCTTTCAATATAGAGAACTATTCGAATTTGAAAAATTAGAGAAGCCTGATGGAAAAGTGTAAGTTTAAAATTTTATATTTCTAGTAATTTTTCACTGCCTCCCATGCTATCCGACCCAATCTCCCAGAGTACAACTTTGTACTTTGTACATTGGAGAGTGATGGATGGATGGAACACATGCGGTTAACATTACCCGGAATTAGGGGTGTACATCGAGTTGAGCTGGCCTTAGCTCAACTCGTCTCGGCCACTAGCTGACCTCAGCTCGAACTCAGCTTGGCTCGGTCCTCGAGCCTGATTGGCCGGCTCGGCTCGGTTCGATCAGCAGCTCGGGCCAATTCGAGCTAAGTTCGCCATTGCAGCATTTTCACAAACACCTGGACTGCACCTTCAAAATCTCACTGTATTTGAGACAACAACAATGGTTTTACAAGTATTTTATCAAACACCTTCTAAGCAACATGAAAATTAAGAAAAAAAAATGGTATTTGTTTCATATACATACCTTCCTTGCCACCCGTCACACTTGGTTGAGTCATTTCATCAAACACTTGGTAAGCAACATCAATATCAAAGTAACCGAGTCACCGAACTAGTTCGATCTGAGTTCGATTTGAGCCGGGTTTGATCTGAGTCGAGTCGAGGTGGGGCCAGCTCGAACTCATTTTCGAGCTCAAAAAATCAGCTCGACTCGGCTCGAACTCAGCTTCGAACCGAGTCGAATCGAGCTTTTTCGAGTCGAGTCGAGCGTGCTAACCAATGTATGTAAGTAAAATTCAAACTAAATTGTCCAAAATCTAAATTATGGCTGCTCGTTTGGATGTATCATTAACTAAAATTTGTTTTTATCTATTAGATTAATTGTTAGACATTTATTGGATGGCTAAAAAAAAAAAATCCAATGATCTTATTTATAACAAAAGAAAAAACCCACAAAATAAGTGTTCATGAATCAGATGTTGGAATTGTTCAATCAATATGATTTTTAGATTGCCCAACAAAGGTTCCACAATGCAGGTATTTCGATTTTAGTTAATATGTGCCCCATGTACCATTTCTAAGTGACCATGTATCAAGTGTTATATGCAGCCAGAGTATTAAAATTACTCCCATCTCAAGAATGGTTGTGCGGCTTCAAATGTACACACAGCCTAGTTCTACAGCAATCCAGACGGTCCAAATCCCTGACCATAACCATAGAAGTGCTCTGAGGAAAGAAAATTTTCTTTGAGAAGTTAATATCGATCATCTGGTTTTTCCTTTTGAATTTGGACCACACAAAATTTTACTTTTAACAATCCATTTGATAGCTATTAGTTGGATGGTTACGATTGCTTGATCAGTGTGATTTTAGAGTTGTGCCCCATCCATAATGGGACCCACAATTTGAATGGTCTGGATGACTGTTCATCTGGGTTTTGGGTTTTTTTACCGGTGGACGAAGATTCCCTCAGATGTCCACTTTCCAGATTAGCACGTGTAGTGCTTGTAAATGTGCATGCAAGGCTGGCAAGCCTCTTCATGATTCATGTCCTAAATGGGGATGGCTGGGTGAACCTTCAAAACACGTTTTTTTTTTTTTTTCAGTGGTCCAATCTCTAGCACGCATGTACCAGAGATCCAGACCGTTCATCTGGCGGTCCCTGTGCTGATAGGCCATAGCCCAGAATTTGTAAAAATATGACAACGCTGGCCTTCCAATTGATATAATTCTTGTAGTTGTGAAAAACCTTGATTTTCTGATGGAGTATGTACATCTATACACATGCATACAGAACCACTGCATACATGGCATACATTCCCATCAATCAAGACCGTTTATATTGTTGGATATTCTTTAGATGGGGAACGCACCCAATATCCTCCATTGCCTACTTCTCATAGTATCACTCCCGTCGTCGGCCACTCCACGGAAAATGAGAACGGATTAGCTGTTACCCGGGCAACACCTAAGTGGGTGTTACCCTAAACGTGTGGGACCCACCTTGATGTATATTTTGTATATCCATGCCGTCCATCTGTTTTTCCATCTCCTTTTGGAACTCAATTCGAAAATTGAATATCCAAATCTCAGGTCAACCACACCACTAGAAACAGTAAAGAATGACCATTAAAAGCTTTTTGTGGGCTACAAAAGTTTTGGATGAAGATGATATTTATATTTTCCCTTAATCCAGGTATTTTTGACATTATAAACAGGTTGGATGGAAAATAAACATTAAGAAAACCTTACGATGGGCCCTTTGAGTTTTTTAATGGTGAGACACTCAATCACCACTGTTTCCTGTGTTTTGGTCCACCTTAGACTTGAATCTACTTGATTTTTGGGACCACGTCCTAAAATGGGCTGCGGAAACGGATGGACGGCGTGGATATACAAAAAATCATCAAGGTGGGCTATGGTCCTCGTATAGGGCTCTTACGAGCCGATACAGCAATACCTTTAATGGACGATACCAATACCAATCCGACCATGTGTACTGGTTTCAGACGATACTTAAAACCGTGCTATATAAGAATTTCAGTAGGAAAATCTTCTGCCCGACAAAATGTATATGTGGGCCCACCTATTGCTGACCCATAATTATTGGTGCTGTTTGCATGGTAGGAGTTGGGAGACATAAAAAATGAAAATAGGAAAAGATGTACAGCGGCCTATGTTTTGGGCCATTTTTGAAAAACGGTCTGCTTTTAAATTCTTTTAAAAAATAGGTTTATATTTTTTATTTTTCAAAATACAGTAGAAAAAAATGCTCTGTTTGGCCCCTGACTGACAGTTTGCTAATAATCGGTGCAAGTATATTCTTTTAATGGTATTGAAACTCCTGAGAGTCTACCACCAGAGTAAGAGTAAGGACTCTACCACTGTTTTTAAATTAATTCAACCATTACATCCCTAACAAACAGATGCAGATTCCACTCGTATAGCTATGCCATCCTTAACAAACAGATGCAAGATGATGTGTGTTTGATCTATGTTGTCCATCTTTTGTGGATTATTATTATTATTATTATTATTTTTTACACACGCACACACACCCCCACACACTCCCGCCACAGTGGGATTTCACCACCTATAGATGCTCGAACCCATGACCCGGTGTTGAAACTACCATCATAATTGAACAAATGCCTAATAATAAAAAGATAATGAATAAAAAAGAAAAGTTTCAGTTTGCATAAATTCTCATTGTCAACTTGGTTCAAGTATTATGTAAAAAATTAGTAATAATAGCTGAGATGACAGTGACAACGATGGATTTAGGCGCTAGAAGCGGCACTAATGATGGTGTCGGGTTGGGGAAGCTGTAGATGAAGGCGACACTGTTGAACACAAAATCTGAAGAAATTAAAAGGTATTATAGTGGGTGGTGATGCATATTGAAATGGTGGTGATGACGATGGTAAGCATGGATTTGAAACAATGGCGGCAGCTGTTATGCAATGCAAATCTGGTGTGACTCTTGGCTGCGTTGGAAAACAGGGCCTGCGTAGAGATCTGGATGATGGTGGTAATTTCAAAAGGAGATGGATACCATCAAAACTAAGGAGTGGGGAGTTATTATTATTATTATTATTATTATTATTATTATTATTATTATTATTATTATTATTATTTAAGAAGATGCAGAGAACGATTGACTGGTTTTCGAAAATAAAAATAAAAATTCTGTGGCAAAAATCCAAACAGTGATGAAGTATAAGAAGGCAGGTGGACCTGGTATGAGATGATGAATCTTTTATTCATTATCATACAAGGTCATAGAGAGAGCGGTATTAATGATAGACTCTCAAAATGGAAAGGATGGATGAGCCAAGAAGCTCTGAGGGGCATTAGATGATTGAATGTACTTGCACTCTCATACTCAAATATACTACAATACACATATATGAAGACCATATAAATATATATGAATTGCTGATTATGATCATAGTTTGCAAATCAGGTTGGGCTCAGGACTCGGTTGGTTGACAAGACATGTCAAGAAAATTATCTTTATATCTTTATGATAAAATATATATTTAAATACCAGCAATGATTACCTCCAATGTCCAGCAATGATTTTCAAAATAAAATGGTTTTGAAAATCTTTTAAGATAATAATAATAAAATTATTTTATTTGGTTTCTTTTTCAGAAGTAAGAGCAAGAAAGTTTTGTTAGGATGAGATAAGTCTCTCTTTTTAGTAGGTCCACAGGAAAGGGCTTGGGCCCACTTTGCACTTGTGCATAATAGCAAAAGAGCTCTGAGGAGCTTCTCTTTTTCTTTTTCTTTTTTTCCCCCCCAACTATTGGATTGATGCTTTGGTTTGATCTAACTTCTAGGATAGTTCCCCGGGTCAATGAGGCGTGCCTTCTAACATGGGGCTTGATAAAGTCTGGAAGAGAGCGATATTCACCATTGGATTTATTCGGATTGGAAGGGATGCAATCTCACTCAATAGTATTGCACTAAAACCATGTCTGTGTGGTTTATTAGCTATTAGACATAGGTTTGGTGTGGATGGGTGCTGTCGAAGAATCGTATTTATGGAAACTGCTAAGAGACACAACTAGACGCTAAGTATTTATTTAAACTTACTAAGCAAAGACATTAAGGGGAGCCAAGGAAGCTCTTTCAAGTCTCTCTCTCTCTCTCTCTCTCTCTCTCTCTCTCTCTCTCTCTCTCTCAACAAACTCTTCTGTTTTTAGTCTCTAACATAGATGTTTGATTTTTCTGCAGAAATTGTAAGAAGAAAAAAAAAAGAAGTCAGGGAGGTGTGTTGCAGAAGTGTATTTGGGGTGCGGTTTTCAATTTTATAGGCAAAAGCCCACAATTTTTGGTTTAGGAGAAAAAGGCTTATTATATTTTGGGCAATTTGTTCTAATCCTTTTACCAACAGGCTTCATCATCTGCAGTGCAAATATCACCTTAGAGATAACAATATGATAACACATTTTAAGCCTACCTTTTAAGTTTATTCCGTTGTCCATCTCTTTCTTTTACAAGTGCAATTGTCTATTTTAACGAAAATAGCCCTACCTTAAATGTCATTGGGGTGCAAAAATCAAGTTTATCTATTGATCAAGTGGGGCACACATGTACATCGAGTAAATCCATTGGCTGTTGTTTTCTATGGTGCAACCCAACTAATGAAGGATCAAGTTGGATCCGCATCTAAAAGATCTTCAAGGTGGGTCCCATCTTTTCAGTGGCTTGAGTGTTTCATACGTGATATATTGGCAGCACGTGCCCAGCACACAACTTTGTGGTACATGGAGATGGATGTGAAAATATTATAATTATTAAAAGAGGATACTGGTTCCCACTCAACTTTGTACTCACCTGCATCAAACTTATTCACATGCGTGGAAAACTTGTTCACCTGGCCATATGGGGCCCACCATACTATGAGTATACCATCCAAGCTGTACATGAGCCCCAAGATGATGATAGAATGCCACCAAATCAAGCCTACCTAACTATCAGGTGAGCCACACCATAGAAAATGGCCATCTACAATCACCCCAAAACTCCCAAATTCAGATGGTGGCTGGACCCACCTGATCTTTGGGCCATCCAGGTTTCCTAGTGGGGCAAACCTGATGGAATGCTTAGATGCCATACAAACTACGGTGGGCCCCACATGAGAAACGTTATAGAATAAGCTTCTAACATGGTGTCTCATTGTCTTTCCTCCCATGTTCTCTCCTGCAGCAAAGCCCTTTTCTTTTTTGGCATTATATACTTTGGCTTCTCCAATTTGGCCATACACGTCCCACGGCTTTATATCAACGAACACAACCGACAAAATCGTAACTCGGATTACCTCCAATGCCCACATCAAATCACTACCTAGCATTTGTTTTATGCATTTCAATGAGAAATATTTCATGTTTCCCCCTCTCAAGTTAGCTAGATCAATGGGTTGGTTTGGTTGTATTGGGTTCAGCCCGTTTACTAAATGGACCACAAAGTATAGCCAGAACCCAACCCTCAACCAGCCACTTGTGTCTTTACCTGACCCAATTACAGTTCAGGGACGCTACTCTGGCAGGTCCGTGTTATAATATTGATGGAAAACAATGAGGAAGCTGAAGCCATTGATATGGGAACTAACCATGGATGGACTGTGGCTTCCATTCAGCTGGGTTGACTTGACTCGAAAGAATCTTTACTTGACTCGACCCGACCCAATAGGCGTGTTGGATAGAGACAGTAGTCTCTTACATTTTGTAAAGACCTGTTTGTCAAGTAAGTGACTCGGTTCCTCTTAACACAATCTGCAATTGGAAAACGGAAATAGGATTAACTTCTCAGACCAGATTCTCTCTTTTATGAGGAGAGTTCTAAACCAGTGAATCACTGGACTCTTTTCTTCTTCGTTCAACTAGCACATAATGCATCTGGGATCCACAAGCCACGCTTTTGCAGCTTGTTAACCATGAGGATCTTTTGTCTAATAGCAAGCCACATGAACACAGACACTAGAAGGGCTGATGACTTACACAAATAGGATTTGAACTTCAGTTTAGAGCTGCTGTTCATTCGACGAAGCATGGACTTACCAGTGAAGTTCCCCAATCTGTCCCATTTCCAGATTCTGCCATCTTCCAGATCTGGATGCAGTTTGACACTATTTAAGATGGATAGAAGGCCTGCGGATCATCAATTGCTTCGTTCTTCAGGTTCTTTCTGAGAACAATACTCCAGGAAATGTTTTCCCCAGATATCTCTGTGCAATCTTTAACTGAAACGTGACTAACCTACACTAATCTGTACGGTCTTGGCAATCTAATGGCGAGAGAGCTGCTATCAATCCATCCTCCACAAGAAGTGTGGATTCACCACTGTTGATTGAGAATTTAACCATTTGAGAAGTCTTTCCGCACTGTTTTGAAGGATCCCCCAATCCTACAATATCCTTCCAAATCTTTGACACTTTTGTTCTCCTCTGGATGCCAGGATCCCACCCCTCATCTGCTGCTCTGTATTTTTCAAAGATAACCTTGTGCCGGAAAGCATCCTTTGATCTTCCCAAGCGCCGCCACCATTTGCTTAAGAAACCCCCCCCCAAGCACCTTTTTCTAGGATTCAGGCCACTTATCCATTCTTCGAGCACCGGGTCCCACATAGCTCAAGAACCGCTGGACCCCAGGTATGATAATGGAAACTCTTGGATCTTACAGCCCACCTTATCCGCAAGATCCAATAGTCCAGCCCTGCTAATATCAACTCCTGCCATTGAGACCCGAAACTGCTTCAAAGCATCTAAGGATGAACTTGACGTCTTCTTTTCTTTTTCTTTTGGTTATGTAAGGTAACACTACCAAGGATTGAACCCTGGATAACTCACACACACTACACTTTCTCCACCAGCTCATCTAACAAGCGGGAGATAGGATGAGCTTGACATTCTTCACTTCCTAGACGAAGCATCATGCTAAACCATTGTGTCATATGCAAACTGTAAATGGGATGACGATAGACTTCCTATCTTTAAGACGTGGATCATACTGCATCTTTCCCCTCTTGCAAACAGACTGCTCAGACCTTTTGCCACCAAAAGGAAGAGATATGGAAATAGGGGATTCCCTTGTCTTAGACCCCTTGAGCTGCTGAAGAAGCCAGCTGGAGAGCCATTAATCAAGATGGAAAAAATGTGCCAGAGAGATGCATTCCACAATCCATACCCTCCAAGTGCTCTTGAAACCCCTTCTTGATCAGCATATAATCCAGGAAGCCCCTGTCAACTCTATTGTAAGCTTTCTCCACATCCACTTTGCAGACAATCCCTAGAACTTTGGACAACCTTTTGGAATGGATGAATTCATTCGCCACTAGAATACCACCCAAAATCTGACAGTATTCAACAAAAGCACCCTAAAAAGGAGAGATTAAGAGATGCATAACTTTTTTCAATCTATTGGCCAGTCTTGGCTAAGATCTTATAAACGCATCCCACCAGGCTGATGGATCTGTATGCTCTTTAGCTCCTTGCTTCTTCAGGATTAAACAGAAAAGGGTCGTGATCAGGCTCTTATTGAGGCGGCCTCTTCTGAAAAATTCCCTGAACACTCCCAACAGATCTTGCTGATGAAATCCCAGCATCTCTATAAGATACCAATGGTAAAGCCATCAGCTCCTGGCACTTTATCCACGTCCACTTCTGACAGAGCACCCTTGATCTCCTCTTTATTGGGCGGGCTTTCCAGACTGAGAAAAATGTCTTCAGGCAGGGATCTGAATTGAAGGCTATTGAGAGTTGTCCAACTTGAGACTTCCTTATAGTATAGATTTTTAAAAGATTCCACATCGGCTTCTCGGATGGCTTCTTTCTCTTTTACCAGATTGCCATCATTGATAGAACTCTTAATGGAATTCTCCACCCCCTGATGTTGGCCAGATTATGGAAAAAAGCCGTCTTGAGATATCCCTCTTTCAACCATCACACTCTGGTTATTGTCTCCACACCAATTCCTCTTGCCAAACCAAGAATTTCCACTAACTTCTACGCTCCACCCTCTCTAGTCTTTCGCACCGGCCTATATTGCATGTCTTCTTCCCTGTCAATCTCCGCAATGCACATGAGGATATGTTCTGACTTTTTGGCTTTAATCACCTTCAACTCCTTAGCCCATTCTTTTAGACTAGCTTTGATAGTCAGCAACTCTTTACCAAATCTGAAACCAGCCCATCCCACTGGATTAAAATTTTGACCATCATTCCTTAACCATATCAGGAAACCTGGCATGTTCAACCCTTTGCTTTCGAACTTGAAGGGTCTGAGACTCAGAGGTAGTCTTAGGAAGGATGGTCTGACTCACATTAGGAAAGTGTTCCCCCATTCTCTATCCATCAAGCGTCAATGTAGCCTACACATTACTGGATTTTCTTGATGGTTAGGCCATGCGGAAAGCCTCCCTTCAAAAGGAAGATCCAGCAATTCATGACAATGAATGAAATATGTGAGGTTGGACATAATATTCCCAAATTTCCTAGCTTTTCAAATGCGAATGTGGTGACATTGAAGTCAACCTCTACTGCAGGTCTAGAGGACCGAGAGAGAGAGCTTACCCCTGCAGAACCTACTGCAGGTTTAGAGGATCGAGAGAGAGAGCTTGTAAGGCCCACCCCTACAGCACATGATATTGTCCACTTTGCCGAAACTCACGGCTTTAAAACGCGTCATGTCTATTAAGGGAGAAACCCAACATATAACCACCACAACTCCAGACAACTCTTCCGATGTGGGACAAGTTACGCTACAGTCAACTGCAACAGTAGCTCGCCCAACACAGTAGCCTGTCAGCCGCACCTGGGGGCCCGCCCACATGTGTGCCGACCCACGTGTGACTGCCCACATGAAGCAGTGACCGGGGCGTCACATTATCCCCCACCGAGGGCAGAGCCGTCCTCGGCTCTGATACCATTTGTAAGGCCCACCCCCACAGCACATGATATTGTCCGCTTTGCCGAAACTCACGGCTTTAAAACGCGCCATGTCAATATGTCTGTTAAAGGAGAAACCCAACATATAACCACCATAACTCTAGACAACTCTTCCGATGTGGGACAAGTTACGCTACAGTCAACTGCAACAGTAGCTCGCCCAGCACAGTAGCCTGTCAGCCACACAGTAACCTGTCAGCCGCAGCTGGGGGCCCGCCCACATGAAGCAGTGACCGAGGTGTCACAGAGCTTACCCCTGCAGAACCTACTGCAGGTTTAGAGGACCAACGAAAGTTGCTTGAGCCCCAAATTTACCTTACCAGCTCATTATCGATGTCCAGCATTTTGGACTCTTGGATGGGAATGATCTCTGGTTTTCTTTTCCTCCTCAACCGTCTGATTGCCCTTCTTTTATCTTGGTGACGCAGACTACTAATATTCCACAACACAATCTTTGTGAGGAAACATTTTTGTTCCCCGCCTATTGACAATGCCTCATGCTTTCGAGACCCCTTTTGGACAAGGATTTCCTTTCATAGTTCACTTCGAGCTTCTCTATTTGGCTTGGAAGATCCCTCTTTCCACCCTCGAGGCATCATCCCCGTCATCCCTCACCACGAGAGGATCGAGCATCTGATGAAGATTTTGATTCGAACCTCCAGTTGTAAGACCCAAGCTAGCTCCTTTCTTCACAAGTCCCATAGATTCCAAATCCGACGAGTCTTCATTACCTGGATTCCTGAGGAATCCAACTCAGTTTCTTCATCCCCCCATTTGATGACATCGAACTGCTTGAATTGAATGGAGTTGTCGTCCACTTTATAGGTTCTCCCCAAGGATGGAGCACACTTGCCGTGGGACCCCTTTTTGTCTTTTCTGTCAGCCCCTTTACTGAGATGGTCTCCATCATGACTCATGTATCTCTACAAAATCCAACTCCAAATAAAGTCAACATAAAGCTTTCTTACTTCAATAGATTAATTGGTAAAAACTAAAAAGAAAATTGCACATGGAAACGTTAATTGTGCATATGGAAATACTTGCTAAAGTTGCCTTTATCCACAGAATCCAAATCACATGAGGTATGCATCACAATAATGTATTTTTTGAAAGAAAAATAAAAAAATAAAAATCCATGGATACTCATCATGTTACTGAGCAATTCCATTTTCTCATACATTTATCCTCAAGCAAACAGTTCATCAATGACCAACTAATGCTTCTCTAATAAGATACCATGTTATAATTAAATTAGTTTTCACTGCCATATACCACAAGTAAAAAACAATCCAAGAAGCATATATAAAAATATGACAACATTGTAAGTAGTTTTCAAGTATAAGAATTTTTGTGTGCTCACTTATTACCCTGTCAAAAACTGATTTAGAATATATCAACTTAGTTTCATCAAACATAGTTTAAACAGCAGAGGCGATTTAGAATATATCTACTTAGTTTCTTTAAACCATAGTTTAAACGGAAGAGGCAGGTGTGAACTAGAAAATTAAAAGTTCCAAATAGATCCCATTCGGCAATATTTCATTTATTCTGTCTATTAATACCCTTGGTGCTGAGTTGTTGCAGCAAATAAAAAAGCACTTGCAATGGGAAAAATTGTTTCTTAACGCTAAAAAAAAGGCCTGTTTCAGAAAACTACCATGAATATAATACTTGTATAGAGTACTGATATATAACATAAGCTTATTGAAGTACAAAATAGATAAGAAGTTTAAAGAAAAGAAAACAAAAGGAAAAAAAAAAAAAAGAAGGAAAGAAGAAGCTTCAATGCACATCAACATGGATTCAAATACAACCACCATGACACTTCATCATACTCAGCAAATGATTTTTCTGACAAGAATCAAAATAAGGGGAAACATAATTCCTTTCTTCATTGGACTTGTCCGTCTAACTTCCATCAATTACGCTTCAATTCAATTTAAAGATAAATGGAGCCAAAAAAAAAAAACTACAGGAACATTTTTATATTTTTAATGGTCTTAAAGAAAAGGAACATATATATATATATATATATATATATATATATATATAAAGAAAATGAACATATTATTGTAAATTAATACAAATCCTTTAATGTAACACCCATGGATTCAATTTTTACTCTATATCTAAAAGCAGCACGTCCTTGCAGCCAAATGCTAATTAACGGAAGAACTTCTACACAAAAATGTTGGGTGGAGAAATCTGACATAACAGAATAATAGAATGCAAACACAGAGATAGTTCTGTTCCAATCAAGTTGGTGTTTACATACTGAAATGTTCCAATTTAAGGCTTGGATGCACAAGTGAAGTGAACTTCGAATCAAGGTGTTCCGTATCTATTACGATATGGCTGTAAAGACCGATACGTTTAGGTAATGACCATGACCATTACGCGATATGGGGGTGAAACAGGTTAGATGATTTTTTTGGACCGTATCGACCGTTACGGGGCATAACGACCGTTACCCCGTAATGGATGAAAAACGGCCACTTCTTTTTTTTTTTTTCCTATGTGAATCCATTTTTTTCGTCACTTTTCTCATTCCAAAAACTTTCCTACATCATTATATAGCAGATTTTAACCACTCATACTATAGTTTTTTGGATTAAAATATTAGATTGAAGCGATTTGGGCGAATAGAAGCTCGAGGGACATTTTTTTCAAAAAATAAAAGAAAAAGTAGTATATATACATTTTTTTTTTCCGATTTCTAATTCTAATGTTTGATTGGAATGTGTAAACATTAGAGACGCATAACCATGCCCATGAATTCACCAAATAACCCAATACAACACTCTCAACAAAGAGTGGACCGTTACACTAACAGAAATATGTTCGAAATAAAAAATGAATATAGATTTGGAATATTTACATTATTCTAGAATTTCTAGATTTTTTCTCAGAATTTTTCGGGCAAATTTTTTTTTTTTTTTTTTGGAACCGTTATAGGGGCCGTAAAGGTCGTTACACCCCCGTAACGGTCACCATTACCGATACGGAATACCTTGCTTCAAATGTTTACTTGAATCAAGAGGAAAGGTCAAGAATAATATATATATATATATATATATATATATATATATATATATATATATATATATATATATATATATATATAAGAAGAAGAAAAAAAGAAGAAGAAGAGAAATTACAATCATCCATAGACTTAGTACAGGAGGCCCTCTAGCACAAAAAGATGAGCCTTCAAAAAGACCTCCACCTTGGAAGCTTCATTATGAAGGCATCTCCCATTTCTTTCTCCCCAAATAGCCCATAGGGAGGCTAGAAGAACAAGATTAAAGATGCCTCCTAGTAATCATAATGAGGAAGTAAACCTCAATATTGCAGTTAGGTTCCTCTCAAGTCCAACTTAAAGTAACATAAGTTGCAATTCTGGAAACCAGAACCTCAATATGAATGCCAAGGAAATGCTCAGTACCCTGCAAAAATATGAATGCTAAGGAAATTGCAATTCAACCATTCCTGCATAATGTATCGTAAATGTTGGCAACTCCACAAAGAAATTTTAAACATGGGAGAAGTTTCTGTGTGAATGGCATGTTCAGGGAGCAAATATCTTCTACCATCCAAAAATAGAGGGTGGAAATCTTAATATGCATTTTTCTTCGGAATTGAATCTTACAATGCATTTCAAATGGACATTTGAAAACTTTAAAATTAAAAACGTTGCTAGAGGGTTCCAACCCATGGCTCAGTGGTAGACAGAATAAGTTTCAACATTGGGGTCATGGGTTTGAGCCCATGTGACCTTTCAGGGGGGGAAAAAAGCTGCTAGATCCCTGCCAACCATCTTTATATGGCGAGAGATAATGTTGTGCTGACACTCAGAGCACACTTGTATTGAAGTCATGCACTTGAGCCCTTTACATATACAATATACATACATACATATGGGTTTTGCTAACACCCCCACCTTCATGGGGACATCAGCAACATCCCCAGAGATTTGAAATGACACATGTGATGACCTATCGTCAACTTGAACCATTCATGCATTCGTTCAACTAGGAGCAAGTCAGTGCAAAAATCACACCAATTGGATGATCTTAAACATTTGATCAATAGCATGGAAATGGACAGTCAAGATTGAGGGGAGAAACAAAATAGGTCCAATCATCATCTGGAATAATCTATTTTATAGATCCCACTTTCTATTGCTTATGATTCCAAAGTAGCACTTTGCTTTGCTGATTCTAACCATTTGATTTATGGCTCTTAAACAATAAACGTGTGTGTGATCATCTTGAAGCATCTATTTGATAGATCCCAGTTTGTATTGCTTATTATTTCCAAAGTAGCACTTTCATTTGATGATTGTAAACCAAGTGATTTATGGCTCTTAAACAACAGACGTGCATGTGTCTGAAGTCACATTAATCTTATAACCGCACGTGGTGCCAAGTCCATTAAGTAGTTAAGGAAGAACAGCCGAAAAGGACAGAAAATTTAAATGAGATTAAAATCATGAAGAATTTTTCATTTCTATTTTTACCATACAAAGCATATATATATAATCTTCTTCTTTTTTCATATCATCAAGTTACCTTTGACAAAACCAGTGGTTTAGGAGGAGAAAGGGACCTAATTTCAGGGGCAGAACTAGGAAAAAGAGTATTAAGCTTGTGCATGAGGATGTCAGCCCGTGATGGAATCTCATTTAGAAGGAATTGCTGAACAATTGGTTTCTTAAACCACTCCAAAACAGAATCTCCCGGGCTCCTCAAAACGACCTTACTAACCTCAAATGGAGACTCTACTGAACTTAGAATCTGCGCAATGACGATCTTCAAAGTTGGCCCCGTAACTAGTTTTATCCGTCTAGGGACAACACCATAATACAACATCCTCTTCCGAAACCTATGGAGGGTGTGTATAACAGCAATAAGTGCAGCCCCAACAGATAAGCTTCGGACATCCAGGGACCATGCGATATGCTGATCAAAGACTATGGCCTTGGGGAAAAGCTTATTCTCATATGCAACTTTCCACACACAACGGGCCCGGTTTATCTGCCCCATGAGGACAAGGTAGTTAAGTAGCACATTAACAAAGTATCTGGCAGCACCTTCCTCCATCTCGTAATCAATGCCCTGAAAGAATTCCCTTACGAAAGATAGAACTGGCTTCTTCCGTTGTTCTGGACCAGTAAAAAGCCCACACATGAACGAGTGAGCCTTATGCTTCGTCACATTCAAAATTGACATTATATGCCTCTCGTTCTGCTCCTCTTGGCATCTCACAAGATGGGCCAGGATCGATGTGTAGAGTATAAGATCGACCTTGGCTGCAGACCCCACATACATCTCAAGGAGGGGCTTAGCAGACTCATACAGCCCATTTTTCATGCACGACTCAAACAGCTGCCTGATGATGAAGTTGTTTGTCCTAATCCCTGATGCACCCATGAAACGTAGCCACCTCAAAGCAAGATCAACAGACCCATCCTTGATATAAATCATCAGAACATCACTAGCATTCACATCGACAGGAAATCCCACAGCCTTCATCTCAAGCAAAATCTTGGCTGCAACATCCACAAGCTTCTTATTTGCAAGAACTGTCAACAGCGATGTGTACGTGCTCAAACCAGGCCTCAAACCTGCATTGGTCATTGAATTGTAAAGCTTCATGGCAGAATCAACTTGACCGGACGCAGCATGCATCTCGAGGAGACAGGAATATGTGGAAGGGGTTGGCAAAAATCCCGCCTTCTCCATATCAGAGAAAACCGACATCGCAACTTCAAGCTTCCCCGACTTCGCATGAGATTCGACAATCATCGTATACAACCCAAAGTTAGGCCTAAAGCCAGACTTCTTCATCTCGTCCCAAAGCCTCACCGCAGTATCAAGCTTCCCCGCCCTAACAAACGACTCTACCAAAGAGACGTACATGGTTGCCGATGGCCTGAGCCCAGATGCCTGCATTTCCATGTACACCTTCATTGACGTATCTAACCTCCCAGCTTTCCCCATCGAATCAACAAGGGAGGCAAAGATGGCGAAGCTCGGGCGAAGGCCTGTGTCCTTCATCTCCCCGAAGAGCTTGAAAGCGGCATCAAGGCGTCCAGATTTTGCAAGGCTTGGTATCATCAACTCATAGGTCGAATCATCCAATCTACATGCAGATTCTTCCATGGCCTCATAGATCTCAAATGCCTTATAAGGAAGACCCTTATTCAAGAACAATGTTATAAGCGAATTATAAGTCTGCGTGTCAATTTTACAGCCCGAATCTTGAATTTTCTTGAAACAACAAAACGAGACCTCCAATTTCCCAGCTCTGGCCAAATGCTGAATGACGCGGTTGTATGCCACGAATGGTCCAGATGGATTCCGACTACCATAATCTCTTATCATATCATCAAAGAGAGTCTGAATTCGATCGAAATCTCCATTCTGATTCAAACGGTCGAAAAGTAGAACATAGATTTCGTCAACTGGGTCATACCAAGATTGCCTCTTGGCCCACCCGAACAACCCCATCAACGCTTCGACTTCTCTGATTTCTTGCAACGCTCGGTTTATGTGGGACATGTTCGGGACAAAATGGAGCCTGTCCAATTGTTTCTCCATCTCCGGGCCCCACTTCCACCTCCCAACGATCTCGACGATCTTCGCGATGGCAGACGCACTTGAGAACGGCTTCTTGAGCCCGCCAACCATAACATGGTCATCAAGGCCGGGATCGACGGAGCGGATACCTTTCCCAGAGAAGATCACATCGCCGGATTCATCCAAATAGGTATGTCACCGGTCCATTCAGAAGGACCGTCCGAGGGGGGCTGAAGAGAGGCGAAGTGTCTGAAAAAAGATGGGCTTTTTATATAAATTGGGAAAAGGGGGGAAAATGGGGATTTGAAGAAATGGGTTTGTTGGGAGATTGAATGAGAAAGAGAAGAGGGTTTGATATTGTGGAGGGTTTGATGGTGAGATGGGTAAGATTGGAATTTTGGGTTTGGGAGTTTTTTCAGTGTATTTTTGGCTAAGTAGAGGTTTTTAGGAGAGAAAATGGTGTGGTACATCGCTGGTGTTCTGTGCAGAGAGCGAGAGAGAGAGAGAGAGAGAGAGAGAGAGAGAGAGAGAGAGAGAGACTCACCTTTCTATACTTTCATTATCTCAAAAAATCAATGAAGGGTTGGGAGAGTGCAGAGTCTCTTTGCTAGTCTTTGCATTAGCAAGTGATAGCAGTTTGGGAAGAAAAGAGGGAGACTGAAAACAGAGGGAAGTAGGGTTGGGCAACTATGTTAGTTTAGCACCACTTTGAAAATGGTGGTGACTCATCCTCACACGTGGCCATCATTTAGAGCTATCCAGACCATCCAAATTGTGAGTCCGATGGTGGATGGGCGTATATCTAAAATCACACTGATCAAGAAATCTGACTATCAAATAGATGTTCAAAGTGAAATAGTAAGTGGTCCACTTGCAAAGGGAAAATCAGATGGTTAATATCATCTTATGGGTGTAAGTTTTTAGGTATGCTCGATCCACAGTGGGCCCGGCAATTTGGATGGTGGTACAACTAGGTCATACTCATATGTACGGTTGATAGCAAATGACTTGAGTCCGGGTTCAGGCCCATGAAAAGGGGATGCGGATTGCCTTATAGTAGTCAGAAGCTGTCTGGGGCCCGCAGAGATTCCCGTGATAAATCCACTCCGTCCATCAGTTTTTCAAGACCACAATAGAATATAATTATAAAAATCAGGCATATCCAAGACTCAAGTGGACCACACCACACCAAACAGTGTGAACAAACATGTCTCCCGTTGAAACCTTCCTGGAGCCGACCATGATGTTTATATGCTATCCAAAACGTTCATAGGCTTATTACCACTCAGATACACTGTGACCACAAATATGATACTGATACAAAACTTCTGTGGTACCCATAAAGTTTCCAATGGTAGGCATTCAATCCTCACTGTTTCATGTGGTGTGGACCACATGAGTCTTAGATATGACTGAATTTAAGACTCTCACCCTATGTGGTCTTGCAAAAGTGATGGACGGAGTGGATTTGTCACGGGCATCCTTCTGGGCCCCACACAGCTTCGGACTACAAGAACCTTATGTGCCTCGCCTAGACACCTAGATAGGAGTGGCAATGGACTGGGCTGGTGCCAGCCCAATCACTTGAACCCTAGCTCTAGCTCCCAGCCCTAACAGGCTAAAACACCATTGGCCTTGCCCCTGGTCTAACAAGCCGAGATGAGCTAGGGCTGGCACTAAATAAAGGTTTTTTTAACAAGCCCACTTTCAAAATTCTTCTTGGGGTTATCCTCCATTCAAACACGGCCTTGGATCTAATAATTATATTTCAACTACACGTGCATCGATAGAAAATAATTAACAAGCGTCTTTGGGATAATATTCTTATGGTGGCCCACTTAATGATTGGATTGGGCCAATGGGCTGCCTGAGCCAGGCCTACCATCAGGCCCAGATTGTAGGCCTGGCCTGACTCTGGAGCCAAATTTAGGAACACAAGCCCTTGCCCGACATAACCAGGCAACCTGGACCACTGCCACCACTACTCCTAGGCTTATCAGGTTAAGTCAGGTCCAAAAAAAAATCAGACGATGAAAAGTTTGGATTTAATAGGCTCTGTGCGTGTGTGTGTCTACATTGCTTATAAATATGAATAAAATATAAATTAAAGCTAAAATGTTAAAATTTCCATGTACATAAGCGATAATGTATACAGTTAATTAAATAGAAAGTTAATATTGTTCTTCAACTTAATCAATCCTTGTTTTTTAAGAAATCCCCTCTTTAAATTGATGTCTTTCCATCTGAAGTTTTCACTTTTTACTTGATTTTATTGAAGACTAACAACTACCATTGTAAACATTTGAATTACCCTCAACTCTTTTCTTTTTAAAAACACCTGATCCATAGCTCAAGTGGTAGACTGAGTGAAGGATGTCTCCTTTCAACACTGAGGTCTTGATATTGAACCCTAGTGGAGGTGGCTAACAGTGAAGTGTCAACTGACAGTGGGGTGTACTAACAAGTTGACAAAAAAAAAAAACTCTTTTCTTTTTGAGTTTTTTTTAACAGGTTTAATATGATCTGCCCAAAAATAAGTATTTTGCATATCTTTTGAAGTGTACAACATTCAACCAAATATAAGTGTTTCTTCTTTCATTTTTACTTTCTTTTTTCAAATACGGAGTTTAAATGGTTGCTAACAATAGCTAGGCCACCAAATAAGTTACTTTTTCTACTTACAACAGTAGAAAAGTAACTTATTTCAGATAAATAAGTTTGGTTTATGATTAGTTATAAGTAACTTTTTTATTTAAACTTCAGCTAATTTTTTAAAGCTTTTCTACTTTTCATAATTTGTTCAAGAGCGGATCAATAGATACGGAAGAGAGAAGAAGCTGATAAGTATGTTGTTTACCAAACATACTTATCTTCTTGGGGGCATAAGTTGCTTAAGATAAGTTACTTAAGCCACAAGTAGCTTATCTTAGTTTCTACTTATTAAGAATATAAGTATGTTTGGTAAACAACATACTTATCAGCTTCTTCTCTCTTTCGTCTCTCCTCTATCCCTTTCTTTAGCAACTTATGAAAAGTAAAAAAGCTATTAAAAAATAACTAAAGCGATCAAGTACTTTTAAGTAAAAAAAAAAAGGTTATAACTAATCATATACCAAACTTATCTGAAATATTGATCTACTGCTGTAAGTAGAAAAAGTAACGGATTTGATAGTATCCAAACAGGCCCTAAATGCCTAGAGTCTTAGCCCTGACCTGACCCAATGCAGGCTGGGTTACATGGAAGGTGTTCATGAAAATGCAGAATGTACTCCAATCTGGGAGACTTTCAAGGCAAGCAGGCTGGGTTACATGGAAGGTGTTCATGAAAATGCAGAATGGTCTGTACTCCAATCTGGGAGACTTTCAAGGCGTGGTCTGTCCCTGGATCAGGGCCCAATAGACCAACGATCTGGATCACTGAACCACAGCCCCCACATGTACAAATTGATCAAGAACATACAAATTAAAAACCCATTATTCACTTCACATATAACAGGTTTTCAAATGATTCCTGCCGTCCCCATGAGTTGGGTTCAGCCAGGTGATCTTCATCATGGTGTGGCCCTCCTTTTGCATGGCTCTGAAATGTAACAGATTGTCAAGTTCACATACATGTGCTGTATGTATGTGATCATTTCTCCTTAATTATAAAGCTCAAAGCAATACACTGCAGAGACTACAGACACTCTAATATAGCTACAACATAGTTCACCAACCCCGCAGGTCTAACCAAGATTTGGGCAGTCCACTAGGCCTGGTCACGACAGGGTGACTAGGTCGAGGTGCACTCGGATTGAACCTGACTCAGGGATGACTCAGCCGAGTCAACTGGTTCCAAGGTGAGTCTAAGAAAGTGGAAAATAATACAAAATAGAGAATTGCTACAATATATCTCAGATAGTTGGGAGCTTTTTCAGCTGCAAGGAAGATCCATTGTGCTTCTTGAAGCGTTTTGATGCAGCTCTTAATACCTTACACCATCCCTGTACACATATGCAGAAGGAAATCAGTAAATTAAAAATAAAAATAAAAATAAAATAAAATAAAAAAATCTATATCATTCGTTGAGTGGGATGCACCGTAGTAGACGGTTAATATATAATTCATGCATGGTAGTGGGGCACAAGTGAACAGTTAAATAAGGGCAAGGATTTACAGTCAACAACATCTGGTCAGTGTGGTTATTGAAACACTTTCCATCCACACAATAGAGGCTACTTGATGGACAGTATAGATTAATACATTTCCTTACCAGATAAATGATGGTCAGAGCATTCATATGCAGGACCCTTCCATGAATGGGCCATATGCCAAAACCAACCCCGGTGAGCAAGACAATTTGCTCTAAAAGCTCAAAATGATAGAGCATGGCGAATTAATCCATTTATCTCATAGCCCGGGCTCCAAATCGCATGGGTTAGGACCTCGGCCGAACCCCCCATCGTGGGCCCCAAATCACAGGGTACCGCCTCACACGAGCCACCCACCTCACACGGGTGGGGCCCGCCTCACACGACCCACCTGCCGCCCACCCCAAGTGTGCCCTTGCAACCCACAGGCAACCCTACTCGAGCCCAGTGTAAAAATCCCACTGCATTAAAATCTCCTAATTTCAACCGTTGAACATGCAATCATTGGAAAATGATCACCCCACAACGTGGTTTTTTCTGCACCTGATTCAAAGAGAGACTTGAGGACTGTTATAACACCACAAAGTTTAAGGAGATATTCGCCCACAACTGTCAGATTAGTTTGCAAGATACAATAAATCCAACAACTTCAACCTTTTAGTACGCCAAGAAACAAGGAAGAATATAAAATTCTATTCATGATAACTAGACTAATAAAATATGCTAAATATAGATCCAGTAATTTAGAAATGGGAGAGGGATTTTAGCAAGTAAAAGAGTGCTAAGAGAGTAAGTGGATTATTGTGTGAAAATGCATCTGAGGTTAGGTTTATATAAATCTGGATGTATACCTTGGTGACCCTTAATATGGTTGCTCAATCACAATCTATAACAGAGTCTTTTCAGGGAGTTCACAGTAATTATGAAAACGCCATCTTTGCAATTCAAGTAACAACTAACACACCAAGACATTCATTCTATTGCACTTGCATGCACAACCTGATGCCCAGTCGGTCAATATAATTGTACTCGATGATCTAGATTACTCTTGATCACACTTGTACATGATTTAACCTGTCAGATCACACCCGATCGTTCTGGGGGTATGATTCAAGGGCTAATCTACCTAGTTTTCGAAATATCGGTATCTCGCTATGTATCGCACCCTTGGGATGCAGATACATATCGGTTATCGCATGAGATATTTCATTTGTATTACGTAATTTATCGTGCTTTGTAGGAAACATGGGGAAACATTGGGAAAATTGTTGAATTTTTCAATGAAACTTCAGGGATTGTTAAAAAAGACCTTAATACACACTTTTAAATCATAACATTTCAAAAAAAAAGGTGCACATAATAAATTTCCTTTGTATAGGGTCCTAAGCTATGTGATGTTTAACTAAACTAATGCAACTATATTTAAATTGAATGCATGACATTTATAAATGTATCAAAGACATGTATGAAAACACAACCAACTCATTGAAAAACAAAAGAAGTAAAATTTGAGAAATATACATATCAATGATGGGGATTGGTTATAGCCTAGACCCACATAGAGTTGCGTGATGGCTCGTAATCATCGTCTCCATCTCGACTGGGCTGAGAATAGTATTGTTGTTCCACAAATCGACAATATTGTGCCCAGGTCGTAGTAGAGTGGTACCAGTTAAGATACTCACTGACATAACATTGGTACTCATCATCTCCAAATTGAATCAATATATCCATCCGTGGGTACTGCGTAATCGTCACAGTCTGTGGCTAATATGGATCTGGGAAGGGCATATATGAAGCTCCTTGGTATCCATATTGATGGCTATATATCCATACTACTGCTCATATCCCTGCCAATATGCAGAAGTAAACTCCTGATCATAGTTGAAAAATGATGTGCCGTAATTGCTAGAGTCACTCGCCGCATATCCACTAGGTCCATATACTGTGGCACAGAAGGCGAGCTACTCTCTTATGTTTGTGATCCATATCTATGTTGTGGCCTGTAACTTGAGCTCCCCTCCCTTGTCCATTATCCAAATCTAGAGCCACCTCGCTTGTCACGAATGCTTGTGTCCCTCATGCATTTTGCCAGCAGCTCCTCTTCAAATTTTGAAAGTTTCTGAGTCTGTTTTTTCTTCAGTAGCCTTTGACGCTCATATGTCTTATTGTAGATAAGACGGGGTCATGGTTCTCCTGGACAAGAACCATGGTTAGGATCCTACGTGGCATGATCGAAATTCTCCTCCCCAGTGAAAGGGATAAGAGACCTCTGATCCTGACTCCCACCCACTCCACCACCATCCACGTCGCCATCATCACCACCCACATTGCCATCATCTGGTAAGGGCACATATGAAGCTCCTTGGTACCCATATTGATGGCTATATCCATACTGCTGCTCATATCACTGCCAATATGAGAAAGTGAACTCCTCTTCAATAACCTTTGACGCCCGTATATCTTATTCTAGATAAGACGAGATCGTAGTTCTCCTGGACGAGAACCATGGTCAAGGTCCTGCATGGCATGATCAAAATTCACCTCCCTAGTGAAAGGGCTAAGATGCCTTTGATCCTGAATCCCCCCCGCGCCGCCACCATCCCCATCGCTATCATCACCATCATTGTTACTGTCATTAGAGTCATCATCACCCTTATCATTGTCATCACCATCACCGGATACATCCCCTGCATCGTTCTCTTACTCAATCTCGATGTGAGATAATGTCTTCTCGCCACGTGTCTTACGTAATAGTGACTACCGCGGGCTACCCTCTGGACTCATCGTCAATGGGTCGAATGCCTCATCAAGAGACATTTGCTGCTCCACATGTGCGTCGACATCAATCCCCTATGTCACTGCCTCCACTGCAACATGTGGCTCTAGTCTCTCATCCAAGGTATCCAAGTCAACTAACTTAACCACTGGTAAATTGAGTCATCCTCCTCATCTTCAACATATGCATGTTATATGATCGTCATCAGGTCGAATGGATCTTCCTGCGCTTTTCTCCTTCCTTCCACGCAGAGTAACCTCTCTTATAACTTCATATTGTAGTGATAATATACTAACTTCTGAAGCCTCTCATACCCTAGTATATTACGCTCATTTGTGTCGATGAGGGAGAATGTACTCCAATCCCTTTCACAGGAGAGCGAGGACACGGTCTGTGCAAGCACACAGACAGTCAGTCGCTGTAAAACCTCACAATCAGTTCTCTACGTGTACCACCATTCGCCTGCGTATCATAAAATTCTTTAATTAGTTTTAAAATTTTTAAAATAATATGAAATTTAAGTTTACCGCAATAACTCACATGTCATTATGGTGTTCTTGACTTCACCGCAAGGGGCACCCAAACATTCCAACCGCGTCAAGGAATCTAACAATTTGTTGATGTTGTAATGATAATATACTAACTTCTAAAGCCTCTCATTAGTTTTTAAATTTTTCAAAATAATATGAAATTTAAGTTTACCACGATAACTCATATGTCATAATGGTGTTCTTGACTTCACCGCAGGGGGCACCCAAACATTCCAACTGCGTTTGTTGATGGCTTATAACAACCATGGTAAGTATGGAATGGTTGAGATGAAGACAATGAGAATGTAAGTGCGGAACATATTAACCTCACTACTGAATGTGTCTTTCCCCAATACAATCAGGGAATAAGTAATTGTATACCTCGTATATAATCTTTAATGAATTGTCTTCATAAAGTTTTCGGCTTTAGTGACATCTAGGATTCAAGAAATACACTAAAAACCAACATCTACACACTAGTACAACCGTCGTTTATTATTGCATATAGAAAAATTTTCATGTAAGTACTTACCGGCCTGATGTAGTAGGTGAGAAGGTATCCTTTCCCAACGGTCGTCTATTATTGCATGCACCCACTTATATGCATTGGGAGCTTTAGCCTTGATGACATCTTTCATCAACTGTACGGACGGATACAACGACCCCATCGATAGATTTGTCTCATTGTCCACCATTCTCAACACCACATAAATGGGCTTTAGAATACCCACTACACTACCCACGCGATCCTAGAATGCATTTGTCAGCACCAGCTCCTCGATTCTCCAGGTTACTCTCTTCACCCTCTTTTTCTATTCTTCGTAATCATGAGAGGTGAAAAGTTCTCGTAACCCTTGTTTATGTTTGAGGAGGCTACTTAAGGCGATATAATTTATTACGAACAGCATTGCCCTGAGGCACACTATATCCCCCCACCATACCTCTCACCCATCGCGGCTAATAACCAAGTGTGGTTGTATATGAAGTTTGTGATGAGCCGTATATCAGTAACAACGGTCATCACCGACGGCCTATCCTCGATTGCCTCCAGCATGAGATCAATGAAATCAGTTGCACAGAGGGTCCAATGAAATAACCGACGGCCTATCCTCGATTGCCTCCAGCATGAGATCAATGATACTTGTTCTGAATATCCTTCCCCGCCTTGACAAATGCACTCCCATTGTCCGTAACAAATTGAACAATGTTTCTCCTCCCAACATCTTGCATGACACTATGTATTAGTTTGTAAATGTAGTTCGAATCTTTAATCTTATTACTCGCATATACAGACTTTAAAAATACCTCCCGTTTCCTGTAATAGATCATAAAATTTATGACCGACATCTTCATCGGTCGGGTCCAACCGTCACACATGATGGTGCAGCCGTACATCTCCCATTACTACTATATAAATCCACGTATGTCTTCATTTATGCATATTCATAATCCAAATACTTCCCCATGATCTCAAAGGACGTGGGAGGTTGCACACCCTCACCCCCAGGCCGCACTTCACTTATCGTATTCTTGAAGTGCGGGCTTGTTACGACATTCACGGGGATTTGATCGTAGATAAAAAAAAAAACTTTGCTATAAATTTTCTAACTTTCTTCCTGTGAACGCTGGGAAATTAGCGCTCACGCTGATTTTATGTTGTTTGTGGTTGGGGGTGATTTGGCTCGGTCCAAAGTCTGTTTTCAGAATTTTGGCTCAAAATGATTGTTCTCTCTTGGGTAGAAGTGTTGTGTGAAATGAAGAGAGGTGAAGGCATATTCATCATCCATGTATGTCTTCATTTATGCATATTCATCATCCAAATACTTCCCCATGATCTTAAATGACGTGGGAGGTTGCTCACACCCAAGCTGCACTTCACTTATCGTATTCTTGAAGTGTGAGCGTTAATTTTATGTTGTTTGTGGTTGGGGGTGATTTGGCTCGGTCCAAAGTCTGTTTTCAGAATTTTGGCTCAAAATGATTGTTCTCTCTTGGGTAGAAGTGTTGTGTGAAATGAAGAGAGGTGAAGGCATATTCATTATCCATGTATGTCTTCATTTATGCATATTCATCATCCAAATACTTCCCCATGATCTTAAATGACGTGGGAGGTTGCTCACACCCAAGCTGCACTTCACTTATCGTATTCTTGAAGTGTGGGCTTGTTACGGCATTCGCGGGGATTTGATCATAGATAAAAAAAAACTTTGCTATAAATTTTCTAACTTTCTTCCTGTGAAAGCTGGGAAATTAGCGCTCACGCTGATTTTATGTTATTTGTGGTTGGGGGTGATTTGGCTCGGTCCAAAGTCTGTTTTCGGAATTTTGGCTCAAAATGATTGTTCTCTCTTAGGTAGAAGTGTTGTATGAAATGAAGAGAAGTGAAGGCTATTTATAGCCTTTTATGATGGCATTTTGGTAATTATTGGGTTTGTGAAGGGTAAAAGCTGACATGGCAGCTTGTGATTGGTTGAGGAGAGAGAAATGTCATGTGGCATGCTCTTATAAGCTCTTGGGATTTGGTAAAAGGGTAAATAGGGTGAACTACGGGGGTAATTTCATATGAAAGTTGACTTTGGGAGGGGAGACATCTGTGTGCTTAGAGGGGACACCTATCAGATAAGGAGCGGCACTCTAATTACCGCCGGCGGACTACCGCTCTGGCAGGGTTCCCTCTGGGCTTTGGCTGGTGGGCTTGAAGTCCTTCTGAAGGATACAGATCACTATGTACTTGATGAGTAGTGTTCTTTTTTCCTTTCTGTTTATGTATCATCTGTGTACATTATTCCATATATATCAAAGTTTGTTCGCCCGATGTTGTCTTTCTCATTGCCTTTTGAGCCCTTCATTGATCCTATGGTGCTGGTTGTTGATGATTTGGATCCCTCCAACTTCCTGGGTGAGCCCCATGCCTGATTCGTGCGAGATCTAGGCTCGGGCGGTAGTTAGACTACCGCGGGCGGTAGTCTGACTATCGCCCGTTGACATTTGTGCTGTTTTCTGACGCAGTCTGTGGATGCAGAGAGAGCACACGGGCGGTACTCGGATTACCGCCCCTGCTCATCTTTTGTTCTAGCAAGCTTCTCTGTTCGTCTAAAGTTGTTGTCCCTGTTATTCCCTCTCTGTTCTGATCGCCGGATCATTCCTTTCGTCCCTTTCCTTTCCCTTTTGTCCCCTCTTTGTCTTCTTCTTCCCTTGTCCTTTTTCTGACGCTGTCAGTCTGTGGATGCAGATAGAGAGAGAGCACGCGGGCGGTACTCGGATTACCGCCCCTGCTCATCTTTTGTCTGTTCGTCTAAAGCTGTTGTCCCTGTTATTCCCTCTCTGTTATGATCGCCTAATCATTCCTTTTGTCCCTTTCATTTCCCTTTTGTCCCCTCTTTATCTTCTTCTTCCCTTTGTTCTTTTTCTCTTTTGTCTTTTACTTCATGACTGGTCTTGGAGAGCATGTTGGTGGTCTGACTATCGCCCGTTGACATTTGTGCTGTTTTCTGACGCTGTCAGTCTGTGGATGCAGAGAGAGCACGTGGGCGGTACTCAGATTACCGCCCCTGCTCATCTTTTGTTCTAGCAAGGTCCGTTCTTGGGGAGCATGTTGGTAGTCGGACTATCACCCGTTGACATTTGTGCTGTTTTCTGACGTTGTTAGTCTGTGGATGCAGAGAGAGCACGTGGGCGGTACTCGGATTACCGCCCCTGCTCATCTTTTGTTCTAGCAAGGTCCGTTCTTCTCTGTTCGTCTAAAGCTGTTGTCCCTGTTATTCCCTCTCTGTTCTGATCGTCGGATCATTCCTTTTGTCCTTTTCTTTCCCTTTTGTCCCCTCTTTGTCATCTTCTTCCCTTTGTCCTTTTTCTCTTTTGTCTTTTACTTCATGATTGGTCTTGGGGAGCATGTTGGTGGGTCCAACAATGATGAGGGGATAGGCCCTCTTGAAGTGAATGATGCCTCTTATTTGCTAGCTCATGATGGCATGGTGAGTCGGAGACCATTTATGGATTTTGATGGTGGGTTGGTGGGTATTGATGGTGGGTTGGTAGGGCCACTTGAGGAAATGAATGTCATTTATGGTGTGGCTCCTACTACCATTAATGGTGAAATGGGTGGAAATGTAGTGTTGGAGGATGGTTTGGGAGATGATTGGAGATTTGATGGCTTGGATGGTCCCACGTTTGGTGGGCTGGCTTTTGGAGGGTTATGATGATGATAGATGGACCAGATCTTGCCATGGTTGATGGTATGGGTTGCCACCAAACGTGGGACCATCCAAGCCATTCCACCACATTTCCCAAACCATCCACCAACACCACTCCACCCATTCCACCATTAATGGTAGTAGGAGCCACACCATAAATGGCATTTACTTCCTCAAGTGGCCCTACCAACCCACCATCAATACCCACCAACCCACCATCAAAATCCATAAACGGGCTCCCACCCACCATGCCATCATGAGCTAGCAAAGAAAAGGCATCATTCACTTCAAGAGGGCCCATCCCCTCATCATTGTTGGACCCACCAACATGCTCCCCAAGACCAGCCATGAAGTAAAAGACAAAGGAGAAAATGACAAAGGGAAGAAGAAGACAAAGAGGGGACAAAAGGGAAAGGAAAAGGACAAAAGGAATAATCTGGCGATCAAAGCAGAGAGGGAATAACATGGACAGCAGCTTTGGACGAACAGAGAAGAACGGACTTTGTTAGAACAAAAGATGAGCAGAGGCGATAATTCGAGTACCGCTCGCATGCTCCCTCTGCATCCACAGATTGACAGAGTCAGAAAACAACACAAATGTCAACGGGCTGTAGTCAGATTCCCTCCAACTTCCTGGGTGGGCCCCATGTCTAATTCGTGCGAGATCTAGGCACGGGCGGTAGTCAGACTACTGCTGGCGGTAATTGGAGTGCCGCTCCCCTCTGAGCACACAACTGTCCCCCCTTCCAAAGTCAACTTTTATATGAAATTACCCCCGTAGTTCACCTTATTTACCCTTTTACCAAACCCTAAGAGCTTATAAGAGCATGTCACATGGTATTTCTCTTTCCTCAACCAATCACAAGCTGCCATGTCAGCTTTTACCCTTCATAAAACCCAACAATTACCAAAATGTCATCACAAAAGGCTATAAATAGCCTTCACCTCTCTTCGTTTTACACAACACTTCTACCCAATAGAGAACATTCTCAAAATTTTCTAAGGGAGAGTGAGAGAGAGAGAGAGAAAGAGAGTGAGGGTGAGAAGGAGCTCCAAACCTTCAAGATCCAATCTTTTAGCTACCCCTTAGCCTCCTCCAAGCCATCTTGATCCCACGGTCTAGCCCTGATTGGTCATGGTGTATTCCATGTTCTAGCCATCTTAAGAGCAAGTCAAAGATCATCTCGTTCTCTATTTAAGCATTCATCATATCATCATCTCTCCTCTCAACTCCCTTACTACTCTAGATCGCTAGCGAATGTATGCTCTGTGACTTGCCATATATCGGATTCTGTCACATTAGAAACTCATAGTGATGTAGTCCACTTTTTTATTATTACATTAGCATCATTACATCCACCTTTCTAGACATTCTTCGGACGTATGCTCTGTAGCTTGTCGGAATCCCGTATCTTGCTACATCAGAACTCCGAGTGTGCCTAGTCCTACTCCGACTATATCATTTGTCCCTTAAGATTACTTACCACACAGAGTAGAGACCGTACACTTGTACGGCAGAGAGGGTGCCTAACACCTTCCCTCTTCGAATTGAGGTCTCTTACTCGAAATCCCTGATCGCAGACCAGGAGTCAACTTAAAGCAAAAGAGTCTTCGGATTCTCTAGCTTTACATATTCTGCAGGTTCTAACCGATTGCGGGATTTTAAGTTAAGTGGCTAGTGGCGACTCCAAGTCTATTTGCACCATTAATCCAAATCTACATCAATCAAATCGCCTCCGCACACAAACACGAATCAAAAGAACATAAACATTCTTTCCAACACCAAGCGTGGGCGTCGATTTCCCAGCATTCACACTTCCTCACATCCCCTCCACTAAACATGTCATTTATTTTCTTTTGTCTCTCATGCCTCTTTATACATCCTCGGATCTGAAGGTAGATCCAGCACCCGCATGCTACTGCTCCTGCTCATGCCCCATAATCCTCCCCGCCAACTACCCTCCCCTCCACTCCACCACCCCTAGAACTCTCCTTTGCTTCACTACCCCTGCTCCACTCCCCCCACCATGCTCATGGATAGACCCCTTAAATCTAGGCCTACTCGTGTCTCACCTCCTCTCTTGATCCCTCTCCCATTGATTTTGTATTGACTCTTGAACTGCGCGTCTATATTCCAGATCATCATCGTCATCGAGATCCACTACATACTCGTCACCTACATATGGTGGCTCCCCCAACTCCTCCCTAATCTCTCTCTCGTGCATGTCGTTCATCTTTTGTCTTCACATTTTTTTTCCAATATAGCCATCATCTCTTCTCGCACATCTTGTGGGCACATAGGGCAGTCCACAACATTATGATACCCTCTCGCTAAATTTTCCACGCCATCCAAAACTTTTGTGGGCCCCAGTAAGTTTCTAATTGTGGATATCCCTACTATGTGGTCGACCTAAGAATTAGATAACTCTCATTTTTAGGATCATTCCTTAAAATAATTTGGCAAAATGGATGGGCGATATGGATATACAACACATGCACCAAGGTGGGCCCTAAGAAGTTTTAACATAATATTCTTTTACAGATAAAATATGTCGGAAAGAAGATGAGGGAGACAACCTAATATAGGGTGGTGATACAGCCGACCCACTTCCGATAATTGATTTGGGAGTATATGTAATTTATGTGGCCATGTATCGGGTAGTGGGGGGATAACTTGCTTGAAGGAGCATTTAGCGGGAGGGTATCACAATGTTGTGGATTGCCCTAAGTACCCACAGGATGTGCGAGAAAAGATGGGGGCCATATTGGAAAAAATGTGAAGACAAAAGATGAACGACATGCACGGGAGAGAGATTATGGAAGAGTTGGGGTAGCCGCCATATGTGGGTGACGAGTATATAGTGGATCTCAATGACAATGATGACCCGAATATAAATGCGCAGTTCAAGAGTCCATACGGGATCAACGGGGGAGGGATCAAGAGAGGAGGTGTGACACGAGTAGGCCTAGATTTAAGGGGTCTATCCATGAGCGTGATGGGGGGAATAGAGTAGGGGGTAGTGAAGCAGGGGAGAGTTTTAGGGGTGGTGGAGGGGAGGGTAGTAAGCGGGGAGGATTATGGGGTATGGGCAAGAGTAGTAGCATGCGGGTGCCGAATCTACCTTTAAATCCGAGGATGTACAAAGAGGCATGAGAGACACGAAAAAAATAAATGATATGTTTAGTGGAGGGGATGTGAGGAAGAAAGTTGGAAAGTTTATAGCGAAGGTTTTTTTTTTATCTACGATCAAATCCCCGCGAATGCCACAGCAAGCACTTCAAGAATATGATAAGTGAAGTGCATCCTGGGGGTGAGGGTGTGCAACCACCTACGCCCTTTGAGATCATGAAGAAGTATTTGGATGATGAGTATGCAGAGATGAAGACATACGTGGATTCATACAAGTAGTAATGTGAGATGTACGACTGCACCATCATGTGTGATGGTTGGACTGAACCGACGAAGATGTCAGTCATAAATTTTATGATATATTGCAGGGGACGGGCGGTGTTCCTAAAGTCTATAGATGCGAGTAATAAGATTAAAGATTCAAACTACATTTACAAACTAATACACAATGTCATGTAAGACGTTGGGAGGAGAAACATTATGCAATTTGTTACGAATAATGGGAGTGCATTTGTCAAGGCGGGGAAAGATATTCAGAACAAATATCATATGTATCGGACCCTTTGCGCAGCCGATTTCATCGATCTCATGCTAGAGGCGATCGGGGATAGGCCGTTGGTGATGATCGTTGGCTCATCACAAACTTCATATACAACCACACCTGGTAATTAGCTGTGATGTGTGAAAGGTGTGGTGGGGATATAGTGCGCCTCGGGGCAACGCAGTTCGTAATAAATTGTATCGCCTTAAGTAGCCTCGTCAAACAAAAACAGGGGTTACGAGAGCTTTTTTCCTCTCATGATTACGAAGAATGGAAAAAGAGGGTGAAGAGAATAACCTAGAGAATTGAGGAGTTGGTGCTGAGAAAATACATTTTGGGATCACGTGCGTATTTTAGTACGTATTCTAAAGCCCATTTATATGGTGTTGAAAATGGTGGACAATGAGACAAATCCGTCGACGGGGTCGTTGTATCTGTCCGTACAGTTGATGAAAGATGTCATCAAGGCTAAAGCTCCCAATGCATATAAGTGGGTGCATGCAATAATATAAGACCGTTGGAAAAGGATGCTTTCTCACCTACTACATCAGGCTGGTAAGTACTAATATGAATTTTTTTCTATATGCAATAATAAATGACGGCTGTACTGATGTGTAGATGTTGGTTTTCAATGTATTTCTTGAATCCTAGATACTACTACAACCGGAATCTCTAAATGCAATAATAAAAGACGGTTGTACTGATGTGTAAATGTTAGTTTTCAGCGTATTTCCTGAATCCCAAATACCACTTCAGCCGGAATCTCTACGAAAACAATTCATTAAAGAGGGTTGTACATGAGGTGTACAATCACTTATTCTCCGACTGTACGAGGAAAGGCACAGTTGATAGTGAGGTAAATATGTTCCGCACTTACATTCTCATTGTGTTTATCTCGACCATTCCATACTTACCCTAGTTACTATACGCCATCAACATATTGTTAGATTCCGTGACAGGGTTGGAATATTTGGGTGCCTCCTGTGGTGAAGTCAAGGATTGACTTCACCATAATGGCATATGAGTTATTGCGGTAAACTTAAATTTCATATTATTTTGGAAAATCTAAAGCTAATCAAAGAATTTTATGATACACAAGCGAATGGTGATCCATGTACGGGACTGAGTGCGAGGTTTTACAACGACTGGTTGTCCGCGTGCTTGGGTTTATGGTATCCTTGTCACCCTGTGAAAGGAATTAGAATATATTCTCCCTCATCCACACAAATAAGTGCAATAGAGTAGGGTATGAGAGGCTTCAGAAGTTAGTGTATTGTCACTACAATATGAAGTTACGAGAGAGGCTGCTCTGCGCGGAAGGAAGAAGAAAAGCACAGGAAGACCCACTAGACTTGATGACAGTCGGACAACATGCATATGCTGAGGATGAGGAGGATGACCTAGTTTACTAGCGGGTTAGGTCAGATGACTTGGATAACTCGGATGGGCAACCAGAGCCACATGTTGCGGCAAAGGTAGTGACATAAGAGATTGATGTTGACGCACATGTGGAGCAGCATAGGTCTCTTAATAAGGCATTCGACCCATTGACGAGGAGTCTGGAGGGCAGCCCATGGCAGTCACTATCACGCGGCACACGTGCCGGGGAGACATTGTCTGACACCGAGACTGAGTCAGAGTGATGTAGGGGATGGGTCTGGTAATGGTGATGACAACGATAAGGATGATGATGACTCTGATGACTGTAACGATGATGGCGACAGGGATGGCGGCGGCGCGAGTGGGAGTCAAGATCAGAGGCCTCTTATCCCTTTCACTGGGAGGAGAATTTCGATCATGCTACGCAAGACCCTGACCATGGTTCTCGTCCACAAGAACCACGACCCTGTCTTATTTACAATAAGATATACGAGCATCAAAGGCTATTGAAGAAAAGCAGACTTAGAAACGTTCAGATTTTGAGGAGTTGCTAGCAAAACGCATGAGGGACACAGGAGTTCATGGCAGGCGATGTGGCTAGATTCAAATCACGGACGAGGGAGGGGACCTTGAGTTACAGGCCACAACATGGATATGGATCACAAATATAGGAGAGTAGCTCAAGTTTTGTGCCATAGTATGGGCATGGATATGGACCTAGTGGATATGCGGCGAGTGACTCCAGCAGTTGCGACACATCATTTTTCAGCTATAGTCAAGAGTTTGCTTCTGCATATGGGCAGGGATATGAGCAGCAGTATGGATATGGCCAGCAATATAGATACCAAGGAGCTTCATATGTGCCCTTCCTAGATCGATATCAGCCACAGACTAAGACGATTAAACAGTACCCACGGATGGACGTATTGATTCAATTCGGAGAAGATGAGTACCAGTGTTATGTCAGGGAGTATCTTAACTGGTACCACTCTACTATGACCTAGGCACGGTATTGTCGATTTGTGGAGCAGCAATACTATTCCCAGCCCCATCGAGATGGAGACTATGATTACGAGCCACTGCATAACTTTATGTGGGTCTAGGCCACAACTGGTCCCCACCATTGATATGTATATTTCTCAATTTTTTTTTCTTTTGCTTTTTAATGAATTGGTTGTGTTTTCATACATGTCTTTGATATATTTATAAATGTCATGCATTCAATTTAAATATAGTTGAATTAGTTCAGTTAAACATAGCATAGCTTAGGACCCTATACAAAGGAAATTTATTATGTGCACCTTTTTTTGAGATGTTATGATTTAAAAGTGTGTATTGAGGTCTTTTTTAACAATCCCTGAAGTTTCATTGAAAAATTCAATCATTTCCCCAATGTTTCCCCATGTTTCCCAAAAAAGTAGTGTGATACAAACGATATATCTCATGTGATAACCGATACATATCTATATCCCAAGGGTGCGATACATAACGTGATACTGAACACTAGATATTTGTACACTACCTTTTAATAGTCACATTGAAAGTAATGTCAAAGAAAAATGATTACTAAATAATCATTTCCATTTTTATTATTTACATGTGTAAAGAGCAGCAAATACTATGAGTGCTTCCCACCTCCACAAGCACGCACGTGCATGGGTACATGGGCGCTAGAGGTGGTGTGACATGTGCAAGAGTGCTTGGGGTGTACTTTGCAATTGACTTGGAAGCGCCCTTGCGAGGATCTGAGGAGTCTTAAAGTTCCACTAGAATCGATCTAGACCATTCATGGTAGATCTAGGTAGAACAACCATTAATCATACTCCTGGGATGATCGGGTCTGATTTGATGGATTAATTCGTGAATACCTCGATTGGGAGCAATCTAGACCATCCGATCCTTCAAGATTGTCCAGTATAATTCAAACAGTTAGAGTGCTCTCACCAGCACGGGATCATCTCTTGGCATGTTAACCATTAGTTGAGTGTTTGAATTTGAATTAAGGCAGTGACAGTTTCATAATGACTAGAAACTGCTTAAATGGGCGCCAAAAGAACTAAATAGTGACTATTCAGAGTGATTAAATAGTCACATTATAGATTGTGACTGTTCAGATTGACTAGATAGTCACATTAAGGCCAGCAAAATGTCCATCCAAACTTTGTATAATAAAACCAACCTTCATGCAGTCTCACAATATTCTATAAAAACCAACCTTCAGAGTGACTAGAAACCGCTTAAAAGGGTGCCAGAAGGGGTTTCTACTATAGATTGTGACTGTTCAGGTGACAAAATAGTCACATTAAAGGCCAGCAAAGTGTCCATCCAAGACCTTGTATAAAACCAACCTTCATGCATTCTCACACTAATCAACAAACTCTCTTAGCCCTCTTGTACTTTCTAAAATCCTCTCTCATTTTTTTAAACTTAATGCATCTTTGTTATGTTTATTATGCCATTTGAGAATGCTGGTTATCTTGACATAATTCTAATTTTTTTCAAGTCTTGACATATTAGAAGGTTTCCTAGAGTCAGATTTGCTGTTAAACCTTCTTGCAACCCAATCTAACAATTGAAAGGAAGCAAATATCAGCTTAAAGATAGTGGTAGTGTAACACTCCTGAAGCCTGCTTTAAGTTTCTTCTTCCTTTTGCATTTCAGTTCACTTCTTATAACAAGAACAGCATTTTCTTTTGTACCACCCAGCGTTGCAGGTGGGTCTCACCTTTGAGTAACCTAAGTCATCACTCCAGTGAGGTCATCATGTGATATAGGGCATGGCCTAATATCTCCTCTGTAAAATGATACTAGCCACCCAATCCATGAAAATGGTACCAGTACAATCATCAATGTCCAATGGGCCCAATCACATGGATTTGGCTTACCAAAAGCTGGGCTGACCATATGCTCGATCAAATCTTACTATATACAAAATAAATATCAATAGATTGAAGTCTTTTATGGGTATTTCCAAATTTCCGCAACTAGGTCACATTTTCTTTTTCTTTTCCCACTTTTTCTCTAAAAACTGAAAAGAGGAAACAAAAATCTCAATTGGGTATTTCTCCATTTCGAAAATAAAATCATCAGCAAACATTTTTCTTCCTTTTTCTTTTTTACATTTTGAGAAAGAAACACAGTTTGTGAATTTGGGGATTTTGCAATTTCTTGATATTCTGCTAGGAGAAACAATTCCCAAAGTAGAAAGAGTATTTTCCTCAATTCTCGAAAAGACCATAAACCAAACCGAAACCATCGAGTGAGAAAGAACGGATCTTACCTTCCGAGAAGCTGAACCCTGAACAGGGGTGGGAGAGAAATCAAAGGTCTGCTTCTTCTTCTTCTTCTTATTGCTATTACACACCGTCATCTTCAACGCCTTCTGAATCTTCACACTCGCCTTCTTGAGCTTTTCTTGCAACATCTTCTGCGACCCATCTCCAATCTTTCTCCGCTTTTCAGCGAAAGGAATACAGTCGATCGAAATCAAGGAATGGTTGTGGCGGGGGAGTAATGGAGACCAGATACCGCTCTGATGGTAGTCGAAATCAAAGGGAGATGTGTCCGGGAATTTGCAGAGAAGATCCCGAGACATGGACGGCTCTAGATACTCCACCGTTATAACACGTTCAATGAACATTGATGCGGAGTTCGAACACACAACAGAGAGAGAGAGACAAGAGAGAGAGAGAGAGAGGAGAGAGAGAGAGAGAGAGAGAGAGAGGAGAGAGAGAGAGAGAGAGAGCAAGCGTGAGAGAGAAAGGGGAGCCGAAGAGCAGACGCTCTCACTCCTTTAATTCGAATGAGTTCTTTTTTCCTGCGTCGCGACATAGAGACACTAGTATGTGTTGCCCCCATAGGGCCCACACACAACGATTGTAAAATAATCAGCACCATCCATAATCTGGAGGCATATTTTAGATGGTTTTATTTTTAGAAATTTTGTTCGAAAATTAAAATTTACTGCTGATTTAAAAATTTGTATTCCTTTTCATTGGTCTATATTTAGATTCATAAACCAATGGGCCGAACTTTCTGATCAATGCGAATTTACTAATATGCGTTTGTAGGTCTTCCCAGAAAATAGACGGTTCCGATTATTGGTTCATATCTTCGTTTGGGCCCTGATCGAGCGACAAATTCTAGCAATTCTTAGTCGAGACATACGCAAAAAGAGCTCTTTCGAATTCGGATATAGCGGAAAAGGTGACCGTTGCAAATTGGAAGGTTGCTAGTCCCACGTGTATCCTTGTCCACACGCGGCAGACGTTGGCAAGTATATTGAACATCCGACGGGTGCATTAGGGGGCCACACAGTGAAAAATGGTCCTGTGCTAAAAATCAGTTCTGTCTACTCATCATGTGGGACCCACTAGCAAATAAATATGGACCGTTGTCGATTTTTCTTAACCGTCCATTCATTATGAATAAGAGCATGGCCCACCTGCTGCGTCAACCGATTAGATGCATACAGGGTCTCCATGGTAGGGGCCACCTTAAGCATCGTTGGATGTGTGAAGCATCTGACATATTGACACGTGTGCTGCGTGTGAGCTAGTACGTGCACTTTTCATGCGAGTGTTGCTTGCACGTCTCTACTTCCAAACCTGCTAACTAGCACGTGCACCAACGTGTGATAAGACAAGCGCCAGTAGCTTGGACCTACTGTCTGTGTACCCTAGCCCAGGAAGCAATCAACGACTCTCATTAGGCAGGCCACGTATGTTTAGCAGAATATGGCTGTTGAGATTTCTAACGGTCCAATTTCCTTTACACATTTTGATCAGGTGTGATGCACAATGAACGGTTCACATCTCTCAAGCTTGCGTTATGTGGTGGGGCCCAATGGTTTAGCAGAACCATGGGCCCCACTTATAGAAACTGTTCACATCCTCGGATCCATGATCAAATGAAAGGATAGATTACAAACGAGGAACTATATATTGAGTATGCTGGAGTTTCAGTCTGTGTTCGTTGGACCCATTGCTCAATGAGCCGTTGATCCAACAGCACCCACTGTCGAGGGGCCTTGCCGCAAGAATCTTCCAAATTTGATGGATGAGATTCATTTCGGAAGCACTTACTAAGATGGCTTGAGAGTAGCCGCGAGGTGGGGCCGACGGTCCATGTCCATGTTAGCCCCTCCCTTGGATCCACAGTCATAGGTGTGAACCACAGGATGGATGTTACTGCATGTACGTATAGAACTTGTAGATACATGATTTGGACTGTCTGCTTTTTCAGCCATTGATCAGATGGTCATGTTCATTAAATCAAGGCGCACGTTACAAAGAATGCCGATTTCTTGGTAAGCCTACCACCAGGGATGTTGATGGTGATCTGACGTGGAAGGTTTTGATTGAACAGCTTGGCACTGTTAGAGATGGGCACACACAAAGCATATTTGAAAGTAAAGTAGAAGCATGTTTGAAAGTAAAGTAGATTGCATACAACTCTGGATGAACTTTTTACATAAGAGTTTGATCTAAAACTTTGGTCTCAGACCTGTTTTCCCTTCATCCATGTTTGTGTGTGACCTTATAAACAGGTTGGATGACAAATAAACATCAACGTGGGTCCTAGGAAGGTTTCAACGGTATTTGTCATGATCTCCCCTGTTTTCTGTGAAGTGGTCCAACTGAATGTTGGATATGCTTCAATTTTGGGCTTATGCCTTAAAATGAGATGGTAAAATGGATGGACAGTGTGGATAATGACACACATCAAAGTGGGCCCCACAGTTTACTCTGCATCGCGTACTGAGTTACTCAGCAGGCAATTCATGTCTATTTGAAAGTTGCTAGGTCCAGTAACTATTCAAAGAGCTCATTTCTACTAACAGCCGCAAATGGTGCAATCAAATCCTGCCATGGCAACAAGATGGAACTGATCTGTGATCAATCAAAGGTGTGATCCATGAGAGGCAAGGGGAATATATGATGGGGTCTGATGGGCAGTCGATCTCTATAGACCTTTTCGTTCCAAGTGATCTAAGCCTCTCCATTTCATTGGTCATTCCTCATATGGCTAGGATAATCAAATAAAAAGTGCTCCATGTTGCCCAAATCCAGTCATGTGGTCTTTTGTCACAATGATCTGGGCGATCAATTTTGGCAGTTGGATCATTGTGCTGTCAGCTATCTTTCACTCCCCTCATTTCTTCATCCTCACTCTCCACAGCGAAAATGGGTGCAGCAGCAAGCAACAACAGTCCTTTTAACAAAGCATGATGTTATAATGCATTTGCTTCAAACCAATAAATTCATCCAGAAGTTGTGGATGTTTTTCATTTTTAGACATCCAATAAATGCCCCACCAATTCAATAGTCAGATAATCAATAAGGGTAATTTGCAGTTCATGATGCCTCTAAACTAAGAACCATAATTTGGACAGTCTATTGAATTTGTGAGCCAAACATGCAAGCTACAAGTACACCTGGGAATCATCCATCACTCTGACAGACTTACCTGAAAAGGTTTCCTCCTCCATTTTACTATCATTCATCTTACTGCCTGAGTAGGTTTCCACTATTTGCACTGCTAGCTATGCAGCTCACACCACCTACTTGCACTGCTAGCTATGCAGCTCACACCACCTACTTGCACTGAACTTGACCTACCCAGTGTTAAAGCTGATGGCTAATTGTGCTATTGATGCCTTCGAACGCTATAAGACCAACCATGCTTTATGGGGCACAATGTCAGCCAGTTAAGAAAGACATTCATAAGAATGAGTGCAGGTGAAATGAGGATGTTGAGACAGATGAGTGATAAGGATAGAACTCCCTAATCTCTCCTTGCACACCCGCACATAAACAACTGTAGTCCTACTCTCCATTCACCAACCAAATTATCAGTATATTTGTTGAAATGCAGAGCATAGTGAGGGGAAAGGATGTTTCTGAAGAGTGGCAGGTGGTGAAACGAAAGCCAAGAAGAGGGAAATCTATATTGTACATTTGTTGGAAATCTTCCATTCATATCAACCCAGCAGGAAATCTGTGGAGCTTTCAAAATATTTGGGCAAATCCAAGATGTGTCTCCCCGAATCAGCTAGATCTGGAAAAAATGGGGTAAATGGCTTCATCCATTTAAACACAGAGGAGCAGGCAAAAGTGGCGGACGCGTAGATGGATGGAACGCTTTTCAATGGGAGGAAGATCCTGGTGAAGCCAGTGAAGGAGAGAAGAAGCAACCAAAATGATACGAGGAAAGGAGAGAGCCATTAATAGAGAAAGAGAGACAGCCGTGAAGCTTGTGAACTCTGAAGGGGCCCCTCAGAAGGATATGTCTGACAGGTCTTTTGCAGAGGATCTTCAATGCTGGTCCGAGGATGAAGATGATCTGATCGTAGTCCCAAAAGGACTTATCAACTGGAGGAGTGAGCTGGTGAACTTGCAGAGGTTCTTCAATGCCGGTCCGAGGATGAAGATGATCCGATTGTAGTCCCGAAAGGAGTTATCAACTGGAGTGAGCTTGTGAGCTCAGTGATTGGATCAGTGGTGAAAAGGGGACCTCCATTCTCACCCCAGTCGGGGTGAGAAGATTGCTAATGCTTCTCCAGGTAAGCATTGTACAACCAGCAGGAATCAGGAAATGGAATCCCTTCGGAGAAACGGAGCAGGGCCACAATTTGTGGCCGGCTCTAGTCAGTCACCTCAGGCATTAAAGGGAGTGGGTCAAAAATCAATGTCTAAGAAGAACACAGGATCGGCTTCTGGCCACAAAAGAAAACAACATGCAGAAAAATGGATGTCAGAGAGGGAAGAGGCTAAAGAAGTAGCGGAATGGTAGACATTCGCAATCTGTTTAGGTCACCTGAATTGCATGATATTGATGACAGACTGGAGGGCTGCCCTGGACAGTGTCCAATGATGGAGGAAACAGAGAAGCAAATAGTTCTCACGCAAGAACACAGAGCAGATAATGGCTTAAGACGGGTGTGGTTGATGAATAGCGGCCTGAACAATGTAGTAGTCAGAATGGGAAGAAAATAATGCAGAGGATATTTTCTATTTTGCCACAGTTCAGGCCAGGGAAGATATGTTGGATGCGGAACACCATTTAGAGGACGAGAGAGTCTTTGTAGAGAACCCAGTCCTGTGGGTAGACCTGGAGGCAATGGCTGAAACCGATGAGACAATCTTTCCACTCATTGAGTATGGGGCAGTAGGAATACGGGAATCGGGAAATACACAACATGGTATGGTGTTGTGGAGGAAGATGGGTATCAGGAGGGGCAAGCGCATATTCGGGCTGAGCAAGATGGATGGGTCTCAGATGATTAGCTTAATATCTTGGGATGCGAGATGGGTTGGTAATGCCCCGACAGTTAGGTACCTTTGTAGATTAATTAAAGAGCACAAGTCATGCATTGTGATGATCCAAGACCCAATGCTGTCAATAGCGGAATGGCCAAAAATAGCAAGAAAATTGGGGCTTGAGGGAATGATGAAAGAAATCACATCAGATACAAAGATTTGGATTCTGTACAAGAATTTTGTCCAAGTGATGTTAGAGCTTCCCGTCAATGTGTTTAGTTTAAAGCAAGGTTGGAAGGCTGTGATACGGAGGTGATGCTCACGGCAGTCTATGCTATGAGCGATCGTGGCGGTAGTAGCCAGCTTTGGTAGGAACTTTCGCAGGTAGGTAGCCAATTCCAAGGGATGTGGGCAGTATGTGGGGATTTTAATGTAGTAGTGCAGATGGAAGAAAGGGTGGGAAGTAGGGATCCAAACACTCGACCAATGGAAGAATTTCGGCAAGTTGTTGATGGAATGGCTCTAATTGATGCAGGGTTTGTAGGGTCCAGATTCACATGGTGTAATAACAGACAAGGAAGTAGCAGGATGTGGGTCCGATTGGACAGGGTATTGGTCAATATGGGGCAGATCCACGACTTCCCATCTTTTAAAGTAACTCATCTCACATGCCTATTTTCTGATCACTCTCCAATTCTGGTTTCGATTCAAAAAGCTGTGGATAACATTCTGAAACCTTTTGGGTTCCAGAGAATGTGGACCACTCCCGAGAAATTCTTGGAAGCCGTCAAGATTAGCTGGGAGCAGGAGGCTGTTGCAGCTCCTATGGAAGCAGTCTTTCTTAAAATGAA